>CM021100.1:812877008-813071927 GCA_007115665.2 Sequoiadendron giganteum | reverse complement strand
TAAGGTTGAGGGTAGAGGATTGAGGGTATAGGGTTGGGGGATTAGGGTTGATGGTCCAATGTATAGGATATAGGGTATAGGGGTTGAGAAATTATGGTTTTAGGGTTGAGGGTTGAGGGATTAAGGGTCAAGTGGGTTGAGGAATTATGATAGAGAGTTTACTAAGTGGGTTTAAGGGTTGAGGGTATAGGGTTAAGGGTTGAGGGTAGAGGGTAGAGTGTTTAAGGGTTCAGGGTAGAGGATTTAGGGTATAGGGTTGGGGGATTAGAGTTGAGGGTCCAATGTATAGGGTAGATGGTATAGGGGTTGAGGGATTAGGGTTTAAGGGTTGAGTGTTGAGGGTTGAGGGATTAAGGGAATAAGAGTTGAGGGATTAGGGTAGATATTTTACTAAGTGGGTTTAAGGGTTTAAGGGTTGAGGGATTAGGGTTGAGGGTAGAGGGTAGAGGGTAGAGGGTAGAGGGTAGAGGGTAGAGGGTAGAAGGTTCAAGGGTTGAGGGTTGATGGTTTAGGTTTTAGGGTTGAGTGTTTAAGGGTCGAGGGTTTAAGGGTTGAGGGATTAGGGTTGAGTGTAGAGGGTAGAGGGTTTAAGGGTTTAGGTTTTAAGGGTTGAGGGTTGAGGGTTGAGGGTTTAGGGTTTAGGGTTGAGTGTTTAAGGGTTTAAGGGTCGAGGGTTTAGGGTTAAGGGATTAGGTTAGAGAGGGAGGGATGGATGAATAGAGAGATGGAGGGAGAAGCGAGATAGAGAGAAAGAGACAAGAGGAGGGATAGAGGGAGAGAGAGGTGAGATGTATAAATAAAGAGAAAGAGATAGGGGTTGAGGGTATAGGGTTGATGGTTTAGGGTATTAGGGTTTAAGGGTTGATGGTTGAGAGATTAGGGTTGAGGATAGAGGGTATTGGGCTAAGGGTGTAGGGATGAAGGTTTAAGGGTTTAGGGTTAAAAGATTTAGGGTTGAGGGTTTAGGGTTGAGGGTAGAGGGTTTAGGGTATAGGTTTGAGGGTATATGGTTGAAGGATTAGGTTGAGGGTCCAATGTAAAGGGTAGAGGGTATAGGCGTTGAGGGTTTAATGGTTGAGGGTTGAGGGTTGATAATTGAGGGTTGAGGGTTTAATGTATAGGGTATAGGGTAGAGGGTAGAGGGTTTAAGGGTTTAGGGGTCTAGGGATTATGGTTGAGGGTAGAGGCTATTGGGTTGAGGGTAGAGGGTATAGGGTTTAAGGGTTGAGGGTTGAGGGTTTAGGGTTGAGTGTTTAAAGGTTTATGGGTTGAGGGTTTAGGGTTGAGGGATTAGGGTAGAGGGATGGATGGATGGACAGAGAGATGGAGGGAGAAGTGAGAGCAGACAAGAGGAGGGATGGAGGGAGAGAGAGGTGATATATATAGATAGAGAGAAAGGGATAGGGGTTGAGGGTTTAGGGTTGAGGGATTAGGGTGGAGTACCTATAGGGTTGATGGTCTAGGGTATTAGGGTTTAAGGGTTGAGGGTTGAGGGATCAAGGGTCAAGAGAGTTCATGGATTAGGGTAGAGAGTTTAATATGCGGGTTTAAGGGTTGAGGGTAGAGGGTAGAGGGTAGAGGGTAGAGGGTAGAGGGTAGAGGGTAGAGGGTTTAATGGTTTAGGGTTTAAGGGTTGAGGGTTGATGGTTTAGGGCTGATTTTTTAAGGTTTTAAGGGTTGAGGGTGTACGGTTGAGGGATTAGGGTAGAGGGTAGAAGGTTGAGATATGAGGGTAGAGGGTCAAATGTTTAGGGTTGAGGGTAGAAGATTTAGGGTTTGAGGGTATAGGTTTTAGGGTTTAGGGTTGAGGGTAGAGGGTTGAGGGTTTAAGGTTTAGAGTAGAGGATTGAGGGTATAGGGGTGGGGGTTTAGGATTGAGGGTCCAATGTATTGGGTAGAGGGTATAGGTGTTGAGGGATTAGAGTTTAAGGGTTGAGGGTTGAGGGTTGAGGGTTTAAGGGTTGAGGGTTGAGGGTTGAGGGATTAGGGGTTGAGGGTTGAGGTTTGAGAGAGGGAGAGGGGGTAGGAGGGAGAGAATTGAGAGAGAGATGGAGAAAGGGAGGGATTGTGAGAGATATAGAGGGTAAAGGGTAGAGGGTTGAGAATTGAGGGTATAAGGTTGAGGATAGAGGGGAGAGAGATAAGAGTGAGTGAGTGAGAGAGAGAGTCTTAAGAGAGGGATAGGGGGTAGGAGGAATAGACTTGAGAGAGAGAGATGGAGGGATAAGTGAGATAGAGTGAAGGAGAGAAGAGGAGGGACATAGATTTATGAGGGTTGAGGATCCAATGTATAGGTTAGAGGGTTGAGAATTGCGGGTATAGGGTTGAGGACCTATAGGGTTGATGGTTGATGGTTTAGGGTTTAGGACCTACATATGGTTGAAGAATTAGGGTTGAGGGTACATATGGTTGAAGGATTAGGGTTGAGGGTCCAATGTATAGGGTAGAGGGTATCAGGGTTTAGGGTTTAATGTTTGAGGGTTGACAATAGAGGCTAGAAGGTTTAAGGTTTTAGGGTTTAGGGTTTGAGGGTATAAGTTTTAGGGTTTAGGGTTGAGTGTAGAGGGTTGAGGGTTTAAGGGTAGATGGATTAAGGGTTGTTGGTAGAGGGTAGAGGATAGAGAGATAGATATAGAAAATAAACCTATAAAGAAATCAACTTTCTCATTATGATGCGAGTGCCTTATAACACGAGCGCATTTTGGCTTGCTCTAAAAATGGTAAAAAACTTAATATACCCATGATCTCAAGGCCCACATTCTACATATTCTCTTGGTTCTGCATGTTCTTCGACAAAAATAGAGCTTTTTGATGATGTTGTGAAGTGTGAATGCATGTTTTTCACATTACACCACCTTTTTTATGATCTTTCCACCACCTTTTCATGAAATAGTAGAGTTTTCATGTTGAAAGGCATATAATGTCAATTCAAGTCTAAATTCCATTCAAAAGTGATATACAATTGAAGTTTGGAGGGGAACAAGCTTTTCAAAAAGTCAAAATGTTGAGGATTTTGAAGAAAGAAGAAGCAAAGGCTACATAATTGGGTAGAAATCCTCCATTTGAAACTCTGATTTTTTGGGTATGTGAAGTCTTTACACATTTTCATTCATTTTATTATGGCTTGCTTTCATTTTTGTTAGTTTGCATATTCCTTGTTGATCATTGTTTGTTTGTCATTATAACCTTAGCTTGTCAATGCACATTTTAAATTACACAATTCTTTACACTTTCCAATTACATTTTTAAACCACATCTCTTTGAGGCATTTTGTTATTTAACAATTGACTTACCTTGTGTATGCTTCAACATTTTGTATATACATATATATGACATACGTTATAAGGAAGTAAAATAAAACATCATTTCTCAATCCTTTATTATGGATGTGCACACCACTCTCCAAAGCTTTCATTTTGGTATAGGAATGGGGGATGTTAGAAAGTGTAGTTGAATTTGTTTTTACACCTACAATTTGCATATGCTTGAAATTTTCTAAAGCCTTTTTAATAAATATATTTTTTGCATATCCTGCTGTGATCCCTAAAATGTCTATCCTATTCTAAAATTAAAAACAACTATTATGCACCAATGGAAGAACACAAAAGATACACCTCAAGATTAGCCTAAGGAATAATAATGCAAAGAAATAAGCTATCAGAAAAAGACAAGTGATTATACCTTCTTTGCTATAGAAATCCCTTGGTTGGCCCTTGATGTTTGAAAGCTTGTGTGCTCCTTGGATGACTGTTGAAATGGTGTATGCAAGATGTGAAATGCGATCAATGCAAGTGCTAATGGCTAAATGGCTTGGCTAAATCACTAATATGATGCTTTCAAATTGGATGAGCAATTTGGTAGCATACGGGTGCAAATGGCTGTCTTAAATGACAAAATGACAAGATCTCGGTATCAAATGCATAAGGTTCCTAAATGAGAGAAAAGAGGGGGTATTTATAGAGGGATTTGAATTCTCTAGAGATTTCAAGGGTTGAGATTAAACCAACAAGGCCAATATGGAGGACTATGGTGAGTTGAGGACTCACAATCCCTCACATCTTGACATGTGAAATGCGAGATGACCTAGGATGAGATGATGTGAAAGTGAGGTGGAAGGAAGGTACATGATGTGGAGGAAGAACAAGTACCTTGGAAAAGGGATGATGTGACCTCTCAATGATCACATAGGGAAGAGGAGAATCTTGGGTGAATAAAAGTGAATTAAAAATTAACATGATTGAGGAATCTTGTGGATAAGACAAGGTTACAAAAGGAGAGGTGGAAAGTACCTTGGATAAAAAAAGGTCCTTAAAAAGGAGAGTACTTACCCACATATGACTTGATGTGACAAGTCAAAGATTCTACAAGACTTTAGCACATGTGATGTGACAAGTCAAAGGTTCTAGAATTTGCATGGGGAAGAGAAGATTCCTTGGAGGAATAAAAGTGAATTAAAAATTCACATGGGGAAGAGATGAGCCTTGGATGAATAAAAATGAATGAAAAATTCCTTGGGAGATGGGGAGAATTGACCAAGGTATTGATTAGGCTTAATTGATTAGTGATTAAAAGATGATTAGTGGTTAAGGAGGGTTAGAAGCCAACTTGAAAATTTTGGAGGATGTGACACATCCTAATCAAGGATTAGGTATATGCACATCCCTAATGAAGAGATTAGGAGGTAGGTTAGGGTTAAGTGAAAGTGATGTGACATGTGAAGAATTAAATAAATTTCATATTTATTTAATTCGTTTGATGAAAGGGGAATTAAAGGGGTAAAAGGTATTTAATTATTTAACTAGATACCTTAGGGATTTAGAAGAATTAAGGGTATTAATTAGATAATAGTGATATTACCTAATTAACACAATCAAAAGGATGTTTAGATGAAAATGGATAAATCTAGACCAATGTAAGTGTCCAAATTTAGGTGTCTACATTTCGCTCCTCTTTGAGATGGTGTTACAAAGTAGCATCATTTCAAAGAATATTAAAATGTAGAACCTAGAAGAAGATGATTAGATTGGGAAAGATGGACTAGTCATTCAAAGTAGTGACTAGGAAGAAAAAATATGGGGGTGAAAATGAAGATTAGGGATTGAGGATGCCCCCTTGAGAGGACATGCAAGTTCAAGAGAACATGGATGTGCTCTCGAAATAAATGAGATGATGAAAGAGGATGTGAGGAAGATGATGCAAAGTGATGGAGGAGAGAGGATGATAAGCGACGGGAGATGATGAGAAGCACAAATGGATGGAAGGACAAGAGGTGATGTTGCCCCATTCAAGCTACAAGCCAAAATGGGTTGATGATGGATGAAGTGTTGTCGATGCTAATGAAATGGTATCTCCCAAGACAACACAAAAAGATAGGGAAGGATGCATCCCAATGATGATGAGGAAAGTGTTGGTGATGGGGGGATACATCCCAAAAAAACATGAGGATAGGAAGGATACATCCCGATGAGTGTTGTTGATGAGGGAAGAATACATCCTAAAACAACACCAAAGGATAGGGAAAGATACATCCTGATGCCGATGATGATGGTGATGATTGGATCAATGCTTGTAATAAGGCTGGGAACAAAACCAAGGATGTGATTAGATGATTTGTGTGAGATTGAGTGGATGAGTATGGGGGAGACATGCATGATGATGTAATGCAATCCTAATGCAATTGGCCATCTTCAGTGCACTGATTTTTGCTATAGCATTAGACACCGGGCATCAAGGTGTGTAAACCAAGATGGATTAGTGTCCAATGCATAAAACAAACAAAACAGACAATAAGGCTATTCCAACACCCTAAATTCATGAAGACCTTGGCTGGGCTAGGTATTGCAATAACCACAAGCACAAAAGGATGCCCCAAAATAACATAATACCGCAGGAGTCTTGGTGGGTACTACGCAGGACAACTGAGAAGACAAAAAAAAAAGATCAAGATTCGCTCCTATGTTTACCAGTCAAAGAAAACCATGATATGATGAATCAAGGTGACCATGACAAGTGATGATAGGGAGATCAAATGATAAAAAAAATCCAAAAGAATGAAAAGGTCATAAGCAATTTCACACATCCTTTGCCATAGGATCAAGAGGATGGATGGGTTGATGTGGTATGTTAGGAAGGATACATACTGTTGAGACCAAAGATGGAGGATATATGGGTTGATCGACATGACGTAGGATACAAGAAACCGATTGGATCTTGTGATATAAATGACCTTTGTTTGTAAGAACTAGCTAGGATAGAGACATACTTGATGACACAACAAGACAATAGGATGAGAAGACACAAGACAACAAAACCCTAAAGACCTAAGGGACACAAGAATGACACACCCTAAAGACCTAGGGGCTCGAGGGTTGATCAAATATCAGCCTTGCCTACGTGAAAGCATGGAGCCCTCATAGTTCAATGAAAGACCTTGGATAAAAGTGGAAAGAGGATAATGGAGAGCATGATGGAGGATGTAGATTGGACAAATACCCTAGGGGCAGACGAAATGATTTAGCCTTGCCTATGTGAAATCACATGAATAACGTAGTTCGATACAAGGCCAAAGATAGACGATGGAGGATGACAAGACAGAGAAAAGGTAGAGCCCCAAGGGCGGATCAAATGATTGACCTTGCCTATGCAAAAGTGCAGGGGCAACATAGTTCAACACAAGACCAACGACAGACGATGGAGGATGACAAGACATACAAAAAACAAAGCCCCAGGGGTGGATCAAATGATCAACCTTCCCTATGTGAAAGTGCAGGGGAAACGTAGTTTGACACAAGACCAATGACAAATGATGGAGGATGACAATACATACAAAAGATAGAGCCCCATGGGTGGATCAAATGATCGACCTTCCCTACGTGAAAGCATACGGGAAACGTAGTTTGAGACAAGACCAATGAAAGATAATGTATAAGGGATGATGAGAGGACCATGGTGAATGGATAAAAGTATGGAGTCAATATGATGAGCTAGGATAGGTTGTATAGATGGGATGGTGGATATGTATAGGATTTGGATTACGAGAAGCTTAGGGAGGGGATAGTTATCCAAATCATCAAAAGAGGAATTGTGAGGAGAAAATGATGGATAGATGAATGATGAAGAGTGATAGGATGGATGATAGTGAGATGAATGACATTGTATTGCATGGGGGTAGCCTATAGCTAGATACCAATGACAAGGGATTATGAGATAGGAGGAAAATAGAAGTAAATGTATGGATGGATATAGATGGGGAGATAGAAATATGCTAGGATAGGTGGATAGAGGGATACATAATTGGAAGGATGGAATGGATAAATGGATGGGAAGATAAGGATGAAAATATGGAAAAGGACTAGTGGATGAGAGTATAGGAAGATAAGGATTTGGTAGATGGCACGGATTATTGGATGGATAAATGGATGGGGAGGTAAGGATGGGTAGGATGGGGAGAGGGAGAGGATTATCTATAGGGATGGATGGATGATGTCTCTTAGGACTCTATCACAAATAAGGAGATGCCCCCCACTCTAGATGTGTCGTGCATGATGAGGCAAGAGGGATAGAAGGATGGGTGGAAGGGATATGGGTGTGGATATGATGGATGGATGATGAAGGTAGATGGATGTAGATAATAAGCATGCATCAAAAAAGTAGATGGGGAGGATAAGGAATATGATAATGTATGGACGAGGGGAATATATGCCAAGAGGTGTCGAAAACATGTATCTATGTTGGCCCCTATTGAAGTCAATATCACAAGGAAGATGGAGGGATTGGGGTAGATGGGATATGAGAGGATGGGAAAGATAGGAAGATGTAGGAGAGGGAGGAAAGGAATGCATAGGTGATTGTTGCCCCCTAATCGTGGAAGTAGACTAGATGGGGGATTTACGCATGACACCTATTTGCCAGGTTTTCATCATGGTACTTATCCAATGCACTTTTTTTCCAAGTTTACACCATTGGACGAATGATTTTCTCTTTACTATTTGATTTTTCTTTGTTTTTTTCTCTTTTTCTCTTTTTTCAATTTTCTAACTTTTGGGACTTTTTAGACAGAAATACGGATTGAGATGGATAAGGATAGGGTTGAATGGATAAATGGATTCTGAAGACATATGATAAAGTGGATGGAAGAAGGACTCAAGCATCAAGGTATATATGAGGTAATAAGATCCCATGTGTAAAGTGGCCATTGGATGTTGGTACAACCTTATTAGGAGAAATGGATTATGCAAGAGGATGAATCAAAAGGATAAGAGCCCATGTGCTGGAAAGTGTATGGATGGAATGATGGATTGCATGTGTGATAAGGGAAGGTGTTCAGGACCAACATTGGCACATGTGGTGGATGTGAAATGATATGAGGGTTGATGGATGGATAATGTGGTGATAATGGATGCGTTGGGGTAGTGAATTTTGGGACATAAGGACCCAAAACAGATTTAGGAGATGGAGGATGTGAATGATTTCTTGATGGACTAGCAACTTTGGATTTCGTTATGGATTTTTCATTTGAAAGCATTGTATCTTTTGTATTTGGGATCCACATGGTTTTTATTTTAGCTTTAGTGGGCCTACGTGGCCTATTGGATTGATTTGGATATTGGATTTGATTTGTCTTTTCATCAATATGTCTTTTGAAGGGGACATGATGAGCTGGAGATTCATATGGATGTTTGGATTCATGCATTTTTACTTTGACATCCAAAGTGCTTTTAATAGAAATGGGATGGGTAGGAGGTGATGGATGATGTGGAGAAGACATGGATGGAGTGATAGATGTAAGATTTTGATGATGGTGTGTGGATGGAGGATGCGAGATAACATGCATGGAGGGGTGCCTTTGTTGATCTTGATTAGGAATTATGAATTTTGGATTTTTATGTTGTGCATGAGGGATAGGTGGTGGATGGATGAAACGATGTATAGGATGAGATGGAGGAGTGGATTGTTGGATATAAGGGCCCAAAAGGGACTTTATATATGGAGGATGTGTGGTGTTTGATGGAGGGATATAAGGACCTATAGTAGATGAAGGATGAGCAATGATGGATGGAGGGACATAAGGACCCAAAATGGACTTTGAGGATGAAGGAGGAAAATGGACAGTTGTTTTGAGGTAATATGACGGAGGAGGGTGGAAGGCGGCAATTGATTTGGTAAAACGATGAGAATTACCTCGTGTGCCTTTACAAGAGGATCGTTTAGGATGTAGGGAGGTTGTACCAACATCTTTGGAGTGCAAGTTTTGGGAGATATATCATAGACCATGTGTGCCTAGATGTTCTTTGACATGGATGGGCTCTAAAGTACCTTGCTCATGAAGGCCTAAACCTTTTCCTTGATAGTTCATGTTCTGGAGCATGTGATATGTGGTAGGATGCTTATTCTTTTGGAAGCATGATGTGAGTCTATTACTAGATAAAGGAGGATGGGTGGTGCATGTACTTTGTTTTTCTTCTGCAAGGAGACCACCATGGATGAGTGTAATGTTACTGAGGTGATATAAAAGTGGTGTGGTGGTGACAAGGCTAGGAAATGATTTAGGATCATGCGATGGAGATGAGGAGATAACAACATCCTAATCAGGAGGAATGAGTGATAAGGGATCGAGTGAGGGATTAGATGGTATGGCATGATCTAGATTTATGGCAGTGGGTGATAATGACTCATGAGAGGGAGTGATTGGGTCTTACATGCGAAGGGGATCATGGGATGGAGCAGGCAAGCTGGTGAGATCTTGAGATGGGGTAGATAGGATGATGAGATCAAGATTCAGGTGAGGAAAGGAATCATGAGATGGGATGGATTGGGGACTATGATCTCTGGATGGAGTGGATGAGATGGCGGGATCTAGGTTTGTGTGCTTTGGATCAAACCCTTGGCATGGCTCAACATGTGTGGGAGGCATGATGATCAAGGATTTTTGGAGGGACTCCTTAGGTGGGGAAGATGGGAGGATGGAGGATTCATGAAGGTCATGGGATTGAAATTTGGTAATATTAGGACTAGGAGGAGTGGATTGGATGTCAGCAATGGATTGGGTGGATGGGGATTCAATGGATTCTATGGCTTTGATGGTCTCAACTGTCTAGATGGTGTTAGGAATGGCAATGGGAGTAATAAGTGTAGGATGGAGGAGGGCCCCATCAGTAGTAAATGTACATGATAGAGTGGGAGGGAATGGTGTCTCTTATGTCATGATTCCTTGGACGACATGTGAAAGGGATGTAGGATTAGGTGGGGTGGTGGGAATGGATGGAGGGCTAGGATTAGAGATCAATGGACTAGGATTAGATGTAAAACTAGGAGGAGATGGAGGATTAGGGTTAGGTGAGGGGATGGAAATGGATGGTGGATTACGATTATATGTAGAACTAGGAGGAGATGGAGGATTAGGGTTAGGTGAGGGGATGGAAATGGATGGTGGATTAATATTATATGTGGAACTAGGAGGAGATGGAGGATTATGATTAGATGAGTGGAAGGGACTAGATGGAGGATTCAGGGTGGTTGGAGGACTAGGTGGGTTATGTTTAGATGGGGGATTAAATATAATGCGGTGAAAGGGGGAGTGATGTAGGAGGGTGCGGATGTTGGATTAGGTTGGGAAGATTGGGATGGTGAGTAATAGTAGGAAGATGTGGATGAACGATTATGATGGGGAGATTTGGAATTGATGTAAGGATATTGGGATGGGGGATTGTGATAGGAAGGTGTGGATGTTGGATTAAAACATGAAGATTGAGGTGGTGGAGCACCATAGGAAGAAATGTATAGTGAGTTGTCATAGAACGATAGGGATGATGGATTAGGATAAGAAGATTGAGATGGTGGATTAAGATAAGAGGAATATTGGCATGGGGGATTATGATAGGAATGTGTGAGTGTTGGATTAGGATGGGAAGATTGGGATGGGTGATTAAGGTAGATATATTGGGAATGTTCATGATGATAAGGATAGGAGGATATGGATGTTGGGTAGGATAGAGGTTGAGAGGGAGGACATGATGAATATGTCACTGTTGAGGATGTTGGATATCCCTTGTCAAGGGTATCATAATGATGGCTAGTAGATGCAGATGAAGGAATGGGGGGATAGTTCAGAGAAGTAGTTGGATTTTGGGGGGAAATTGGAGAGAGATTTCTAGAAATAATAGCATCAAGGGGATCTATATAACACTCTTCCTGATCAACAAGACTTTCATTATCATTGTCGACGTAATTAGGATTTCCCTTGACTACTATTATTGGTTATGCGAGAGGGGGATAAGGATTCATGATGGATACAAAATAGATACAGATTGAGAAGATGGGGGGGACTAGATGTTGGAATGATAAATAGGATGGATTGGAAGAAGATGTAGATGGATAAAACTCAAGTTGGGATTTAGGTCAAGCTTAGATCAAGATTGGATTAAAGCTCAGATTAGGATGTTGGGATTAAAGCTCAGATTAGGATTAGATTAAGGCTCAGATTGGGTTGAAGGATATGATAGGATTGATTTGAAACCAAGTTCAGGGGTTTTAACTAGAGGAGGTAAGGTGTTGACAATCATATTTTTTTCAGATTTGGCAATTTTCAAAAATTGTCAGATTTTGCCATTTTAGGAAACTACATAGGCGTACCCTTGAGAGTCCAGTTTTTTACCAAAAAATACCCAATACTAAGATAGGATGAATTTCCAACTAACATCCCAAATATGAGATATGCATTTTCAATTATTAACGAAAATGATTTTTCAAAAATTGGAAAAAAACACTAAATTTTGATTTTGAGGGTGAAGATGAAACTTTGAGGCCTCGAAAATGTGTTGAAATGGGGTCCAACCACCTCTTGAAAATCCACATGCCACCTGATAATGCAACCACCTATAAAATTTCAGCCAAAACCCACATCCAAATCAAAAGTTATGACCTCCGAAAGTTTTTGCATAAAAAATAAAAACCCTTAAAATGAAGTCTAGATGATTGGGATGGATGATTCGATGATATATATGGAATCCAATGATGTTGTAAGAAGCACCTTGGTTGGATTTCGAAGTTGGATCTATTTATTGTCTGTTTGCCAATTTTTTTCTACAGAGGGGAAAACTTGCCCTTCCAAGGTGGATTTTTCCTCATAGAGGGGCGGATTTACCCTTGTATCATAGAGGGGTGGATGTGCCCTTTTGTCACAGAGGGGCGGATTTTCCCTTTTGTCACAGAGGGGTGGATTTTCCCTTCTACAGGGCAGGTCCGCGCCACTGCAGGGCATAGAGGGGCGAATTTTCCCCTCTAGAGGGCAGGTCTGCCCCACTGGAGGTTAAGTCTGCGCCACTGGAGTGCAGGTTCGCCCCACTGGAGGGCAGGTCTTCCCCACTGATTTTGGATGTTAGTGTAATTAATATTTTATTACACTTGCATAACTTTACTTAGGTTTTGCTTAGGTAATAATTTGTTGAGCTATTTTTAGGTCAACATTAGGGTTCCATACTTTGCTTTTATAAAGCAAATCATCGCATTATAATATTAAATTCCTGAATTATCAATTTGCACATTTCATGAAAAGCTCTGATTTTTTGATGTTTTCTCTTATGTGGAAGGTGTTTAGGTTTGCATGTTTGATCTAGGGTTTCTAACATGGTATCAGAGCCTTGACATGCAACCCCTTCTCAAATTCTAGAGAAAACAATTCTAGAGTTCGTTCGGGGTTCCTCGAGGATTTTATGCCTTGAGTTCATATATGCAGCATCTTGGATCAGATCGGGCTTCACCATTGGATTCAGAGCACTGGAGAAAGTCAGGATTGGCTTTTATTTTGCAGATTTTGGTCATCATTTGCGAGACTTGTGAGGGTTTCAGTTTTGGTGATTTTTTGGAAGCTCTGGAGGTAGCCATTTTTTTGAAGCATTTTGAGCAGAAACGGAGGTCACCATTGTGTTCGTAGTGGCCAAAAACCCTAAGATAGCCTTTTGTTTCGTCAATTTTGGTGAAGTTGGTTTGGAGGGCAATTTTTTTTTGCCAGGGAAGTCGTACGACCTCCCCAACATGCGTTTTGAGGAACGCAAATAAAAAAAAAACATGTTTTTTTGGGTTTCAGGCCACCAAGCGGCCACTCGCCCGCCGCTCTAGCTAGCAGCGCCACCCACCAACCACCAGCTCATCCGCCCCCACTGGGCCCCCTTTGCATAAAGCGCGGTCATATGGGGGACCGGGCGCTATGCGCCTAGCCCCCGACCCCTTCAGCTTCAACCTACGGTCACATGGGCGACTAAGGGCTCCACCCCAGCCCCCAATCTCCCAGCCCTTGGTCATGCACAAGACCAGGGGCCAAATTTTTTTTTAGCCCCCTAGGCTGCCTGCAGGCCTTATAGGCCATTCTGGAGCACCTTCACAAAATCGGGCGTAACTTTTGCGTACGGTGTCCTTTTTTTGCAAACATGATATCGTTGGAAAGCTGATTCTGACACCAATCCTGTGGTGTAGGCTATTTTTCTTGATTTTCCTTCAATTTTATTTTTTAGGTCCTTGAACTTAGATGTTGTTGTTTTCACTCCGGAGGGCATATCTTTTGACTCGGTGATCCTTTTTTCGCCATTCTTGCGGCATTGGAAAGCTGGTTCAGTCCTCTACAAAGATCTGAGGTTTTTTTTAATTTTTTGTTTATGAATGTTTATGCATTCTCTCCTTTTGCAGTGATTGGGGATTGTAATAAATGAACTGATATAAAGTTCCATCGAGGGGGTTTCTTGCATAATAATCTTCATTGTGTTTTGATAGAAACTCGCATGGATAGTAATCTGGTTTCTTAGTTTCTTTTGGCCACATTTTTTTCTGAGCTTGACACATATCAGATTCATTTTTGGTTCACATGTTAGATTGAGAGCCTATGGTTAATGATCTGCATCGGATCCATCTCAGTTTGAGGGCCACTACATTTGTGGTTAATGTTCTAGAGTCTTTATGGTACTTTTTCCCATGGAAGAGTTTCAGTCTTAGTTTGGCATCGGCATCGAGATTCACGGTTTCTAGATTCTGTCATCATTTCATCTACTGTTGCTCTATGGATTCCATGGTTGTTGCAGTTTGCTGTTTTTGAGTGTTCTGTGGCATCGGGTCTACTGTCACATTATTATGATTCTGATATGGTTTCTTGTAGACAGAAGTATCTTTCCTTACTTGCCGGATTGCGGTTCCAGTGTTACTCCATAGTGTTCTTCTAGTGCTTCTTTGTAGCAGTCATCTCATTGTAGGGGGGGTTGTCCCACTAGGTTTTCCTCCTCTACCTCTTTCTTGCATTTGTCCATGGGTACCTAATTAGGCCTTGTTGCTAAGACCCATTCATGCTTTCTTGCATTCATCTTAATTATAGGTGCATGCTTATCTAGTCTCCCTAAGTTGCACTTATGGGGGGGTGTTAGTGTAATTAATATTTAATTACACTTGCATAACTTTACTTAGGTTTTGCTTAGGTAATAATTAGTTGAGTTGTTTTTAGGTCAACATTAGGGTTGCATACTTTGCTTTTATAAATCAAATCATCTCATTGTAATATTAAATTCCTGAATTATCAATTTGCACATTTCATGCAAAGCTCTATTTTTTTGATGTTTTCTTTTCTGTGGAAGGTGTTTGGGTTTGCATGTCTAATCTAGGGTTTCTAACATTGGACTCTTCGAGTGGGTAAACAAGATGTTAGAACAAGGAGATAGGTGATTGGAATGAGGTGTTAGATAATCAGACTGGAGAAATAGATGACCAAAGTGGATGAACAAGCAATCAAAATTGGTAAACGATTGCTTGGAATGGATGAGCGACCCTTAGGTCACAGAGATGAAAGATCGAAATGAGTGAACGATCGATTAGAACAAATGAACAACTCTTGAAATGAGGAGATGGATGAAAGATTACTTGGAACGAGTAAACGAAGAATCGAGGGGGATGAAAGGCTATTTACAATGAGTAAACAACTGCTCGAAATGGATAAACAACTCTTAGGTTGCAAAGATGAAAGCTCAAAATGAGTAAATGATTGATCAAAATGGATGAATGGATGCTGGAATGGGGAGCTTGACTCTTAGAATGTATGATAGTTCACTCATAATGGGGAAACGATGGCTCAAAATGAACAAACAAAATTTATGCAAGTTTGCCTTTTTGGTGAAAAACAGGGAGAGATAGATGTTCGAATTAAGAAAATAAGTGCTTGAAATGAAGGGGTGATTTCCTTGACTAAGGGGATGATCACTTAATATGATGGACATTTGAAATAGGGGGTGATTGTTCGGAACGTGAAAATGAGCAGATGGGTGCTTGAAACGGATGACCGAACGATGAAAAAGGTTGTTTTTAGGGCAAGTTCGCCCCATTGTAGGGCACAAAGGGATGAATTTTCCCCTCTGTAGGGCAGGTTCGCCCTTCTGTAGTAAACTGCAGGGCAAGTCTTCCCACTACAACAAATTGTCAGAAAACAGGAACTTGACTTAGACGAAAAATGCAAATGGACTAAAGGGTGAATTGTGATGACTGAATGAGAATGAAAATGTTTAGGTCACAAAAAATGATAGGGTTTTGGGTTCCCAACTATTTTTTTGTTTGAATCAGGTAAACAAGCCTAATGAATGGTGAAGCGGGTTCCTCAAATGATGAAATGAGCAATTAGAATGATAAACAAAAGTTTGGACGTTCAAAATGAGTAAATGAATTAACAGAACAAATGCTTTGAATGGTTAAACGGAGTCTTGGAATGGTTAAACATAGGCTTGGAATGGTTAAACGGACGCTTGGAATGATTAAATAGAGTTTCAAAATGGTTAAATAGAGGCTTGGAATGATTAAATGGTTGATTAGAGGCTTAACATGGTTAAAACAAGATGAAATTGACTGTTCAGAGGGGTAGGTCCGCCCCTCTACAGTAAAATGAAAGGAAAATCTGCCCCAATGTAGTAAACTCGGACTTGATTTGGATGAGAATGACTATGGAAAGGACTTGAAATGACAACAATGAGGATGGTTTGTCAAAAATTTACTAATTTCTCACAAGAAGACATTTTAAACAAGCACAATCCTATGATTAGTGTTAAGGGTATGGCCAACAAGGATCTTAATCTAGGATGCACAAGGTTTCTAGGGAGTCCTCGATATACTCTCAGTACATGAGGCCCATACCATGAACACCAACCCGTCACAAGCGTGTGTCGGGAACCCCAACGAGATACTAAACGGCTCAAACCAACTCTTCACATCTATCTAGATATCACCCTAGCTTCGACACTCCACTAGACATGACGTGACTAGATTGGGGTACAACTTTAGCTCTCCCCCCTTTTTATACCCTGTTGGTACGCATGGTTGGGATTGTTCCTTGGGGTGATGAAATCCCCAAGCAGGTCCCTCTAAAAAGAAGGCACTAACTATTTCCAACTACTTCCCAAGATCACACGAAGTGTAAGGGGCAAGCAAAAACAAACTAGTGCCCCCTTGGGTGACACAAAAATAGACACACCGAGCAATAAATTTTTACTTCCCCCTAATTAGACTATGTGCCTAGATGAAAACAAAAAGGAACAAATTTAAAATTTGAACAAACGGATGGCCCTGGAAACAAATGTTAGTTGCTTTATCCTCCGTTCTTTGTTAATTATGAAAGTATGCTACAAACTATTAGCAAGAAATCCAACTATACTCTCAAACAAACAAGGTTAGGGGGTTAGAACCTCAAAACAACAAAACAATTGAGACAAAAACATAGTTAAAATGAACCTTTTTACCTTCTAAAACGTGTTGTTTAGGGAAAATCCACCCCTCTAAGTCAAAACAGTGGGAAAAATAGAGAAAATCCACCCCTCTGTAGTCATATATCAGGAAAAAGTGTAAATAACAGGGCAAATCTGCCCCTCTACAGTAAAATGTCAGAGTATAGTGAACCAACAGGGCAAATCCGCCCCTCCGTAGCAAAAATGTTAGAAAACAGTGAAAATGTTAGAAAAGGGTGAACCAACAGGGCAAATCCGCCTCTTTGCAGTGAAAATATTAGAAAATGGTGAACTAGGAGGGAAAATCCACCCCTCTTCAATAATAATATCAGAAAACAGTGAATCGGCAGGTCAAATATGCCCCTCTGCAGTGAAAATGTTAGAAAACAGTGAACTAGGAGGGAAAATCTGCCCCTTTGTAGTGAACATGTCAGAAAATAGTGAACCAGTAGGGAAAATCCACCCCTCTGTAGTGAATATATTAGAAAACAATGAACCAGGGGGGCAAATCCACCCCTTTGCAGTGAAATGTCAGAAAACAATGATCCAGTAGGGTAAATTTGCCCCTCTGTAGTGAAAATCAGTAAATAGTGGGAAGAATAGGGAAAATCCGCCCCTCCAACACACTGGAGGGAAAGTATGTCCCTCTATAGGGAAAGTCCACCCCTCTGCGACCTGGACCTACAAACAAACTCAACAACAACAAACATGAAATAAAGGGACCCATTTGTGGGTCCCATCGGGTGTGCCATAAATGTAATCCCTAAACTGTCT
The DNA here is from genome assembly GCA_007115665.2 of Sequoiadendron giganteum. Taxonomy (NCBI): domain Eukaryota; kingdom Viridiplantae; phylum Streptophyta; class Pinopsida; order Cupressales; family Cupressaceae; genus Sequoiadendron; species Sequoiadendron giganteum. Next base: position 813,054,414 of record CM021100.1, on the reverse strand, counting down.
ATCCTATTCTAAAATGCAAAACAACTATTATGCACCAATGCAAGAACACAAAAGATACACCTCAAGATTAGCTTAAGGAATGATAATGCAAAAAAATAAGATAACAAAAAAAGACAAGCAATTATACCTTCTTTGTTGTAGAAATCCCTTGGTTGGCCCTTGATGTTTGAAAGCTTGTGTGCTCCTTGGATGACTATTGAAATGGTGTATGTAAGATGTGAAATGTGATCAATGCAAGTGCTAATGGCTAAATGGCTTGGCTAAATGACGAATATGATGCTTGCAAGTTGGATGAGCAATTTGGTAGCATAAGGGTGCAAATGACTAAGTCTTAAATGACAAAATGACAAGAGCTTGTTATCAAATGCATAAGGTTCCTAAATGAGAGAAAAGAGGGGTATTTATAGAGGGATTTGAATTCTCTAGAGAATTCAAGGGTTGAGATTAAACTAACAAGGCCAAGATGGAGGACTATGGTGAGTTGAGGACTCACAAGCCCTCACATCTTGACATGTGGAATGTGAGATGGCCTAGGATGAGATGATGTGGAGGAAGGACAAGTACCTTGGAAAAGGGATGATGTGACCTCTCAATTATCACATAGGGAAGAGGAGACTCTTGGGTGAATAAAAGTGAATTAAAAATTCACATGATTGGGGAATCTTGTGGATAAGACAAGGTTTTAAAAGGAGAGGTGGAAAGAACCTTGGATAAAACAAGGTCCTTAAAAAGGCAAGTACTTACCCACATATGAATTGATGTGAAAATTCAAAGATACTAGAAGACTTTAGCACATGTGATGTGACAAGTCAAAGGTTCTAGAATTTGCATGGGGAAGAGAAGATTCTTTGGAAGAATAAAAGTGAATTAAAAATTCACATGGGGAAGAGAGGAGCCTTGGATGAATAAAAATAAATGAAAAATTCCTTGGGAGATGGGGAGAGTTGACCAAAGTACTGATTAGGCTTAATTGATCAATGATTAAAAGATGATTAGTGGTTAAGGAGGTTTAGAAGCCAACTTACAAAAGTTGGAGGTATTGACACATCCTAATCAAGGATTAGGTATGTGCACATCCCTAATGAAGAGATTAGGAGGTGGGTTAGGATTAAGTTAAAGTGATGTGACATGTGAAGAATTAAATAAATGTCATATTTATTTAATTCATTTGATGAAAAGGGGATTAAAGGGGTAATGTATTTAATTATTTAACTAGATACCTTAGGGATTTAGAAGAATTAAGGGTATTAATTAGATAATAGTGATATTACTTAATTAATTCAATCAAAAGGATGTTTAGATGAAAAGGGATAAATTTGGACCAATGTAAGTGTCCAAATTTAGGTGTCTACAACTGAAATCATTATAGTCCATGATGACATATCTCATTGAGGTATTTTGTCAAACAGTTATACCAAGTAGTTGATTTCCTTGTCTATGCTACCAACATTTCCATACATGTCTTTAAAAATTTGGAATATACTCCTCCCACATTGATATATCTTTGAATTTATTTTGGTTTTCATCTCTATTTATAAATTTACCTCATCACTAAACCTACCTCATCACTTATGTTGTGATATATTTAAAAAAATTCCTTGATTAGTCTACCTATAAGGGATTCTAACCCTTCTCTCCACTGTTTCAAGACTCTTGGCTAAGTTAGCAACATGAGGAAAGGTGCAACCTATCTTGCAATTATTGATCAAAATGGAAGCATAGACAAGGAATTTGAATTGTTTGACAATAATGTTTTCATATAAATGTGGTAGCATTGACAAGCTAGTGAGCTTGGGAAGATAGTGTGCTCACTCACTAGCTTTCCAATGCGGTAGGGTTGAAAAGGTATTGGAAGCATATGCCTGATAGAAATGGGGACTCACAGGGATATACATCACCGTGAGTTCCCATTTCATTGAGGCATACGTTGCCCCTACCTGTCCCCATTTCTATGAGGCATACACTGCCCCTACCTTGATACTATATCACCGTGAGTCCCCATTTCTATGAGGAATATGCTGCCCCTACCTTGTCAACCCTACTTCATTGGAAAGCTAGTGAGATCACTAGCTTGCCAAGCTCACTAGCCTTCCAATGCGGTAGGGCTGACAAGATAGGGGCAACATATGCCTCATAGAAATGGGGACTCATGATGATACAAGGTAGGGGAAACATATGCCTCATAGAAATGGGGTCTCATAGTGATGTATCAACCCATTTCTATGAGGCATATGTTGCCCCTACCTTGTATCACCGTGAGTCCCCATTTGTATTAGGCATATGCTACCCCTACCTTGTCAACCCTACCACATTGGAAAGCTAGTGAGATCACTAGCTTGCCAAGCTCACTAGCTTTCCCATGCAGTAGGGTTGAAAAGGTAGGGGTAGCGTATGCCTCATAGAAATGGGGTCTCACAGTGATGTATATCACCATGATTCCTCATTTCTATGAGGCATACACTGCATCATCGTGAGACCCCATTTCTATGAGGCATACGTCGCCCCTACCTTGTTAACCCTACCACATTATCAAGCTAGTGGTGCTCCAATAGCTTGTCTATGGTAATCATACTCTTCTATAGGGTGATTGTAAGTATTTTGTATGAAGCCTTAAATGACATATTTCATTTATTTGTATGGATTCATTTTTTAGGAACTAATATTTGTCTCATTACCATGCTAAAGGTAAAATTATCCGCCATGCCGAGGAAAAAAATAAGGAAGCAACTAACAGACAGAGATTATGAAACCAATAAAGAAAAGGAGAGACAATGGGTGAGTATATATTGTGAGAAGAAGAAATTGGATACAATTGACGAAAAAAAAGCCAATTGAAGATAAAAATCAACCATCAAAAAGAGAAAAGGCATTGGTGGCACAAAGGGCACGAATGCGAAAGCATCATGGTAACATAGATTCAGATACCATAGTTGAAGACACATCCTCTACTACAAGTGAATATGGAGGGACACCATTAAGCATAAGTGAATATGGGGGGACACCATCTACCACAAGTGAATATGGAGGGACGCCATCTATTGCAAGTAAATATGGAAGGAAACCATCTACCACAAGTGGCTATGAAGATACACCATCCACCACACCTCAAGTTGAGAGTACATCATCACTCAGATTTGACGAAGAAGGTACACAATCATCCCCATGTCAACCTCAAGGTATGTCATCTATCCCACCCTCGATCGAAGGTACACAATCTAGCCCACCTCACTTTAATATTGATGAAATTCCTAATGTTGAGGAGTATGTACCTAGGAGAACACCACCAATAAATTTTTGTAGAAATAAAAAGTATTTGATTAACATTCATGTGGATATTTTGTAGCACATGGAAGGTAAGATTCCAACACGCACTTATAGAAGATATGCTGATAAGATTTGGAAATCGTTCTTTGAAAGGCTAAATGAGATCGCAAGATGTCAACTATTTATTGAAATGATGTGGGGTATAAAGTATAGAAACATCATGAAGACTCTTAGGTTGAGAACATCGAATGCTTCAAGTGAAAGCACTATTGTGAAGAATCTAATGGATGCTTATGAGAGTGTGAGTAAGACCTCATGCTCAAAGGATAAAAATGTCACCTGACATGTCATTACATCGACTTTGGTAAGTAGTCACACAAATAGAGCTCATATCATTAGAAAGATGAGTGAACAAATGAAAATTAATAGAAATACTTCATCAAGAGCTGTTCAAAGGTAACAAAAACTTGAGGTCACAAATTCAAATGAATTATGGGAATTCTCGGGGAGATTGCCATGAAAAGATAAAAAAGTTGTTGAAGCATTGAGAAAACTAATTGAAGAGTATTGGAAGAATAACACAAGGCTATCTTCAAATCAAAGGGATGTGGTGAGAAGGAGAATTGGTAGTCGAAACTGTGAGCCACATCCAAAGCATTTTTTGGATACGACTCAAACTCAAATTTTTCATAAATTTCAACATGCTTATCCTCAAATTAGTATTTGTCAAAGATATTTTGAAATGATTAAACCTTTTTATGTCAAGATAAATCACACACACACACTACTTGTTGTTGTAGAATACATATTTAATTCTCTTACCATTATGATGTTTATCATTTTATATGTTTAGATTTGCATACTAATAATGTTTTGCAGGATTGTGGCATAGAAGCCCCACCAAAATATTCAAGAGAGTTCTTATCAAAATTTTAATGTGAAATAGAGGATGGAAAAATATTTTATAGGACAACATGCTTGGATGGTTCATGTGAGCGTTGCGGTGGCTTGTAGCATATGCCAGTATGTCAACATATGGAAAACACAAATGAGGTGGGACAAAAACTAGTAGAGTTCAGGAAGTATAAAATAGTGGCATACACTACAAAAGATGGTAATCAAGCAGAAAGGTGTGATTTGGCTATTCAAAAGATTCCAGTGTATCAGTTTATGTCTATGTTTCATGACAGTATAATGTATGAGTATGCAAGACATACCCATAGAGTTTGATGGTTGGAAACATAATTAAAGCTATGCAGGGAAACCTTTCTAGTTGGCATCATATTTTAAGTGGTCAAATTTGCAAAGAACTACACTCTACAACCACATCACGAGGTGTAGTCACAATATTACAGCTCCACATAGATTTCAATATTTTTGCACATAGCATTCATTCATGCAGCTGATAGTATAGAGGAACAAAGGAGGGTATTGAGGGAGTATAACTTTTATATTAGTGATGATCGCACACATTCTCCAGAGTTCATGCAAGGTTGTTTCCAGATGTCCTATAGTGATTTGGCTTAGAGGGGCATAACATATGGTCGACATATAATATGGTCAGATAAATGTGAAACATAGTTCAAGAACTCATGCATGTTCTACTGGTTGAGTAGGATGCATGTCATTATAGGTGTTCAGCATATGTGGAACTTTTGTGAGGTTGGGCATGGAAAGGGGGAGCATGATGGTGCAAGACCATGTGTGAAAAGAGCATTAGCGTGAGAAGAGTTAAAGTATAAAGACAATGCAAAGTTGAAAGATGAAAAATCAATCATCGAGTGGTATAATTATTCGATGGGTCTAGGTAATGAAGGTACGTCTTCAGTTTGTAGATTTTTTGGTTGATGGATGATACTAACATTGCACCATATGAGGATTTTTGTATACTAACATGATCGAGTGAGCTACACTCTTTCCTTAGCTTAGATGCAAGTTCATGGAGTATCAATACACGAAAGATGGCATGCTTTTTTTCTTCATGTACAATGCAAGCCTAGAATCATTGTGAGTCAAAGGAGTGGGTTGAGAAATAGTCATTAAGTTATCTTAGCCCACTTCACACGTATCACCTTCTGATGAAATTGGAACTAACACTGATGGATTCATCGGTTGACTTTGACCACATATCAGATCTAGTTCAACAAGGTAATATATCTACTTGCTTAGTTTTTAAAATTCCTATTGTTATCTTACTTTTTAGTGTATTTGTAATGGACTAATTTCAAGAAATTTGTTGCACATATCAATGCAGGGCATGTTTATGTAGTTATTGCAGATGAAGACAACGAAGAGGGAATGGACTATTACTTGTGTCATTGTGTTGAAGCAAAAAATAAATTGGAGGCCCTAGTTATAGATGGAGAAAACATCGAATACCCTACATGCTCAGTTGTTGGTATTGGAGCGTGGCTTAGAAGGTAGCCACATAAGAGTGTTAAATATTGGTTGTTTCACGACTTTGACACACATCGTAAGATTCTTCATTACTCGAATTTTTTCGTGACATCCAATGTTCATTTGACCAAATATAGGGGTATACCTTTGAACAAGACCTTGTGGAAGGTTTGTGAGTCTGACCATGAGGCAATACTTGACACAATAAAGATTAGAGTAGACCCAGATGGTTCATTGGATTCATTTGTAAGTATGCACATTGGTTCTTATTAATTTATACTTGTATGCACATTAATTTGTATGATGCCAATGGTATCATATTCTTTTTCTTTGCGTATTTGTAAGTAACCTACTAAAAATTGATTGGTGTCCCCTCGCAGAAAATGTGGATTTATGATCCATCAAAGACAATCTCAACCAAAAAACCAATGCAACATCCTTATTTTGATGATCTTGAAAAATATCAATTATGATTAATAGCCATTGTAAAAGTGCATGCAAAGCTTGGCGAGGTAATTTCAAGTTATTCAATTGAATTTAACCTTATCATGAGAACCTATGATGTAGACAATATAAGAGCATCTCGAATTTCAAGTTATTCCATTCATGAGAGGTGTTGTTTGAAATAGGTATCTTCGAAATTCCAATGAAGATGTATAGCTAGGAGTGACTAATTTGAAAGACTAACACTCCTATCCTTAATGGAAGAATCAATATTTATGCCATGTTGTTCCCAAGTTGGAACCAAATGGTGTGGATTTGTTGTTTGTAAGTGTCTTCCATCTATTTTCATTTCTTTTCCATTTTGGATGCTCTTTATTTTTCTTCTTTTATTTTGCGTATTTGTAAGTAAAATACTAAAAATTTATTGGTGTCTCCATGTAGAAAATTTTGATTGATGAGCCATCGAAGAGAATCTCAACCAAAAAAGAAATGCAACATCTTTAGTTTGATGATCTTCACAAATTTCAATTCTCTCCCTATTATAACTAGCACCAATTGACTAACTTATTATAAAAAAATCATCTATTAAAATAAATCCACCTAATGATTATATATCAATATCATTATAGCATACAATCTATTGAAATAAACACTTGTAAGGAGATTTACTCAAATATTCAAATTTATTGTCGTCTTCAAACATTTGTAATTCAAGCAACATAATCCCTAAACAATCCAAATTGAAAAAAGGGAAACAATATTTCACTGACTGTGACTCAAAAACCATGTTAGTTACTAGAATTTTGTCTGAGGCATCAGGATCATGTAGGGAAAATCTACAATAACATCTCTCAATTTTTGTTATCTCAGAGTCATTTTTTTGTGGTGTCCAATTTTGACTTGATCGAAAAATTGTCAATTACAAGCAATGTAAAGTTGCAAAGTGGTGCAACTTTCGTTCTGCAAATCGTGTGACCAAAAAAATTTTTCCAACATGTTTGAAAATGTACATTTAATCTAGGAATGGTCATCTTTCATAGCTAAACACGTGAAATCGCTTTGGCCTACGTTCAACTGACTTGATCCCTTAAAGGTCCAAAGTGCAAAAGGACAACAATATTTGGCAGGCTATTAGTCAGAAACCGTGGTACTTATGAAATCTCTGTTCAAGTATATGGGATCTTGTTGGGCCCATATACAATAACCTCTCTTAGTATTTGTTATCTCAGAGTCATTTTCCCGTGGTGTCAGGTTTTCTATTGCTCGAAAAAGTGTCAAATGCAAGCAGTGCAAAGTTAAAAAGTGGTGCAAATTTTGTTCTGCAACTCATGTGACCAAAAAAACTATTCCAACACATTTGGATGGGTGGGCTTACATTAGGCAAGGTACTCTTTCACTCCCAAACACGTGAAATCACTCTGAGGTACATTCAACTGGTAGAATCCATTAAGAGTCCAAAGTGCAAAATGACTGCAAACTTCATCATGTTGTTACTCAGATACCGTGATGCTTAGAAACTTCTCATCTAAGTCTATGGGATTATGTTGTTCCCCTCTACAATAACCTCTCTCGGTTTTCACTATCTCAGAGGCATTTTCCCATGGTGGCGAATTTTCACTTGGGGAAAAAGTTGTCAAATGCAAGTAGTTGAAAGTTGCAAAGTGCTGCAACTTTTGTTCTACAACTCGTGTGACCAAATGAACTGTTCCAATGTGTCTAGATGGGTATGTTTATACTAGGCATAGTCCTCTTTTGAACCCAAACACACGAAATCGCTATGAGCTACATTCAACTGACACAATCCCTTAAGAGTGCAAAGTTCAAAATGGTTGCAAACTTCAGCATGTTGTTACTCGGATACCATGATGCTTAGTGTAGAAATCTAAATTTGACCACTTATATTTGGCCAAATTTACCCTTTTCATCTAAATATCTTCTTACCCGCATTAATTTAATAATATTGCCATTATTTAATTAATACTCCTAAAGTCTTCCAAATTCCTAAGGTATTTAATTAAATTAAATATTTTATCGTCTATCCTTTGTATTCCATAAATTAGATAAATAATTTTTATTTATTTAATTTACTCCCTCAAATGTCACATCCTTCATCACTTTTTCTTAATCCTAATTCATCTCCTAATCCCATCATTAGGGATGTGCACATTCCTACTCTGTGATTAGGAGGTGTTACATCCTCCAACTTTTCAAAATTGGCTCTTAATAATCATTAGCCACCTAACCCTCTTCTAATTTGTCATTAACTAGTTTAATCACCCCCTTAGTCAACTCTTGTCACATCACAATAGAATTTATGGAATTTTTAATTCCATTTATCTTCCCCATGTCCTTTCCAATGGAATTGATTCCCCATACATTTCTCTTCCCCATGACCTCTCATAGGTCACATCAAGTACATGAGACAAAGACCTCCTTTTGGAGGACCTTGTCTTATCCATGAGTTTTTTCCAAATTTGTGAATTTTAAATTCACTTTTATTCCTCCAATGTCTTCTCCAATCTCCATGGTGACAAGAGTGGACTTTTTAAAAGTCCTCACTTGTCACTTTCAATCCCACTCGGGGACAATAAATCCCTTTTTAAGGAAATCCTCTTCAATCCCAAGGTACTTGCAAGTACCTGTGGACCACATGGTATTTTCCATGTCACCCTTTACTTCTTCCAACCCTTCATCTTGTACATGGTGGATAATCTTTTTTGTCCATTTTTCTTTAAATGGAGGGTCTTGGCCTCAAGTTAGAGGATAAGTGTTATTAAGATCTTGAAGTGTTGTTGAGATTTTGAAGATTTTTATATTCTAGCCATTATTGCAACACTCTTACATTCAAGAATTTGTGTTCAAAGCCATTTCCACTCCCACCTACCATCTTCTATCATTCAACCACCACCATCATTGCAAGGTTGTCATCAAGGAGCACACATCAAGATCATCATCAAGGGCCAATCACTCTATCAAGCTAGACAAACAAAGGTGTAATCATTATTGTTGTTATATTGATGTTTTGTTTAGTTTCAACTAAGCCTAATCTTTGAGTTGTTGTTGTGTTTCTGTTTTATTGCATTCTTTTGTTTTGCATTTTAGATTAAGGATTTTCACTGCACACATTTCTAGCATGCTAGGTGGGACCCACGTCATGAGTCCATTACTTTCACATTTTCTATTTTTTGAAATCTTGTAGGTTAAGGAACACAGCGGTGACTCTGCCCAAAAAGGGGCAACTTCGTCCATGAATAGACGACCCCACCCTAAAAGGAGTGACCACACCCAAAAAGCCATATTTTCAATTTCTTCTTCTCTATTTTTTGACTTTTTGTAGGTTCAGGTTCATGAATAGGCGAGTCCACTCTCAAAGGGGTGACTTCACCCACGAATAGGCAACCCCACCCTAAAAGGGGCGACCTTGTCCAAAAAACCAGATTTTCAATTTCTGCTTTTATGTTTTTTTTGACTTTTTGCAAGTTCATGTCCACGAATAGGCAACCCCACCCAAAAAGGGGCGACTCTACCCATGAACAAGTGGCCCCACCCTTAAAGGGGTGACCTCACCTAAAAGCCAAATTTTCAATTTCTTCTTTTCTATTTTTTCTAACTTTTTGCAGGTTCAGGTCCATGAACATGCGACCCCACCCAGAAAAGGGTGACCCCTCCCAGGTATAGGCCACCTCACCCACAAAGGGGTGACCCAACCCAAAAACACTATTTTTTTAGTTTTTCTGAATTTTCTACATGTTTTGAACAAACAGGCGGCCCTGCCCAAAACACAGAGGCAACCACGCCCGAAATAGAAGAAAAAATAGGTAAACAAGCAGTAAGTTTGTCATTCTAGAATTCGGTTTATGACTTTTTTTCACTATTTATGACCTAAAAATTTTGTTGGTGAGTGTTTTTTGTTACTAACGTTTGTGTAACTCGATTTTCAAAGACATAAAAAATGAAACTACCAACGAATTTGTTGCAGGTGGAGAATTTTTTTTTTTTTTCCTTCTTATTTTCATTTTCTTAAGTAGGAACATAGGTTTAATTAAAGGGTCAATAAACTTGTTTGTTTTGTTTGCACAAGTGGACTATTGATGTATCTAATCCCCTTGCACCATTTGGCGATCCTGGGTGAAGAGAAATCGTAGTCCACTTAGTCCTTTTTACCCATTCTTATTTTCTTAGCAAGACCTGCTTGGGGATTTCATCACCCCAAGGGACGATTCCAACCACGCGTACTAGCGGGATATATAAAGGGGGAGGTTAAAGCTATAATTCAATCTAGTCACGTTATGTTTGGCGGAGTGTCAAAGCTAGGGTGATACCTAGACAAGAGGTGAAAAGTTGGTCTGAGCTCCCAATATCTCGTTGGCTACTCCCTACTCACGCTTGTAAACGAACTAGTGTTCACGGTTGTGCCCCACGTATCATGTGTATATTGGGGACGCCCTTAGATGTATTGTTTAGCCTAGATAGAGGACCGTGTTGACCATACCCTTAACACTAAAACTAGGCTTATGTTGTTTGAACTATCTTCTTGTGGAAAATCAGTGATTGTTAGTCAGTTTTGGCCTTTTGCTTGTCAATTTTGTCCTTTTTCATAACTATTTTTGACTAAGTTAAGTTCAGACCAACACATAGAGGCAACCCCGCCTTGAAATGGGTGACCTTGCCCTCAAAGGGGTGATCCCTCCCTTCTTGTTTCAACCATTTTTCACCCAAACCAAGTCAAAAATCACCAAATTTCCTAAAATAGGTGGCCTTGACCTCAAAGGTGTGACCCCGCCCTCGAACAGACGTCCTTTCCCTGAAAGGGGCAACCCTGCCCTAGTATCTCAACTCTTGTTTATCCTATCCAAGTCAAAATTTTAGCAGTTTCTCCTCTTTAGGTGACCCTGCCCCTTGTTTGGGTGACCCCACCCACTATTTGGGTGACCCTACCCTCAAAGGGGTGACTCTGCCCTAAAAGGGGTGACTCTGCCCTAAAAAGGGTGACCTTGCCCTCTGAACAACCATTTTTAGCCTTCGTTCACTAGTTGTTACCCCATTTCAGGAACCCATTTTCAAGTTCTGAGTGTCGTTCCCTCATCCTGAGTAATAATTGAACCATTCCAACCATCCACCCATCCATTTTGGATATCCGTTTGGCCATTCTGAGCATTCATTCATCCATTTCGTGCACCCGTTCACCCGTTTCGAGTATCCATTTTCCCATTCTAAGTGCCATTCTCCTATTTTGAGCATCTGTCTTCCTGTTTCAAGTATCCATTCACTCGTTTCGTACACCCATTTTCCCATCTTAGAAACCACTTCACCCTATTTATTGATATCACTTGACTATTTTCTGGACTAAGTAAAATCCAGAAATGCTACCTTGGACAAGCAACCCTACCCTTGGATAGGCAAACCTGCCCAAGGATAGGCGTCCCTACCCTTGGAAAGTCAACCTTGTCCTAGGATAGGTGACCTTTCCCCAGGACAGGCGTCCCTACCCCAAAACAAGCGACCCTACCTTGGACATGCGACCCTTCTCTTGGACAGGCGACCTTGCCCCAAGATAGGCATCCCTGCCCTTGGACAGGAAATCCTGCCCCAAGATACGATTCCCTACCCTTGGACAAGCGAACCTACCCCAATTCAGGTGTCCCTGCCCTAGGAACAGGCATCCTTGCATTTTCTTCTTCATCTAGGGCCCCGTTCAGGTCTGTTTCGGTGTCTGTTCAACTGCTTTTTGCTTTATTCATCACATCCAAAGAGTCAATATTTCATACCACAATTAGCCTACATCTTCCTCAGTCCAAAATCATCATCCAATCATTTCCCCTCTTCCTATTCATCATCAAGCCATCAAATTTTCAAAAATAACTAGGAATTTATTTACCCTAACTTGTTGGGGTCATAACTTTCTACTCGGTGCTCAAAATTCAGAACCGTTTACATTGTCAAAAAGGTCTCAATCCTATCTAGTTTTAGGGACTGACACAAGTTTCAACCCCAAATTCCTCTCCGAAGACCTTCGAAAATGCAATTTACAATGACATAGAAAAAATAGAAAAAAATAAAAAATTTTAATTTCCAATTTTTCTCAATCTTGTCACCCCTAGAATGTCTGGACCATAATCTCAGATTTAATATAGTCCTAATATATGATCCAATCCAATTCTAATATGAGATTTAATCCCATCATCCTAATCTAAGTTTTCAATCCGAGCTTTTATCCAATCCCAATCTCAGTTTCACCTAAATCCCAATTCGAGCTTTAGTCCATCCACACCCAAGATCCTTTGGTATTGAATCAAATCTTACGATCTCTTCCCCCATCTTCTTCAAATCCTCCCTCTTCCATCATCCATTATTTAATGCTAATTATCTATTCTTATCTTTCCCATTTGTATCTATCATGAATCCTTATCCTTTTCCCACACAACCGATCATAGTAGTCAAGGGGAATCACAACTACATTGATGATGATGATGAAATGCTTGTTGATCAAGAAGAGTGTAATATAGATCCCCTTGATGCTATCATCGCTAGAAATTTTTTTCCAATCGCCTCCCAAAATCCAATTACTCCTCCAAACTATCCCCCCATGTCTTCATCCACACCTAATAATAGTCCTTACGCTACCCTTGACAAGGGATATCTAGTACCCTCACCATCCTCATATCCATCATTTCATCCCTCTACATCTCCCTGCTATCCAACATCCACATCCTCCTATAGTAACCCCACATCCCCATACTAATATCCATATCAACATCAACAATCTCAATACCTCTACCTTAATCCCACATCCCTATATTCCCATCCTAATCCAACACCTATGCCTTCCTATCATAATCCACCATCCCAATATTCCTCTTATCCTAATTCACTATCTCAATATTCTTATCCTAATCCACCATATCAATATTCTTATCCTCCACCCATATCCTCCTACACAAATACACCACCCATATCCTCTTATCATAATCCACCATCTCAATCTTCTTATCTTAATCCTCCATCCATGTCCTCCTATCCTAATCCACCATCCACATCCTCTTATGCTAATCCACCATCTCAATCTTCCCATCCTAATCCAACATTCACAGTTTGCTATCATAATCTACCATCCCAATATTCCTACTATAATCAACCATCTTGATCTCCCCAACCTAATCCAACATCCACATCCTCCCATGTCACTTCCCCCTCCATCACATTATATCTTAATCCCTCCTCCAATTCATCCTACCACAATCCTCCATCTCCTCCTAGTCCTCCATCCATTCATCTAATTTTAATCCACCAATCCCTAATGCTAGTCCTCCACCCATCCATAATCCTCTATCCATTCCCATCACCCCACCTAAACCTATAATTCTAAAAGATCTCATTCCATATCCACATCTTGATATTGTGGAACCATGCCCTCCCACTCTATCATGTACAATCACTAGTGATGAGGCACTCCTTCATCCTACACCTATCACTACCATTACCATTCCTAATACTATCCAAATGGTTGAGCTCGTCACACCCATTAAGCCCAATGAATCCCCATCTCCTACTCCTAGCACCATCCAACCCATCAAAGACACCCAAATTCAATCCGCTCCCCCTAGTCCTTGTATCACCAAAATCAAATCCCATGACCTTCATGAATCCTCTATCCTTCCATCTCTCCCACCTGAGGAGTCCCTCCAACACTCCTCCCTCGTCATGCCTCCCACACATGATGAGCCATGCCAAGGGCTTGATCCAAATCATACAAGCATATCCCCTCCTCCAAATTCAGATCCTGCCATCCCATCCACTCCATCCCAAGATCATAGTCCCCCATCCATCCCATCTCACAATTCCCCTCCTACCAAGATAACACTAGCTCATCCACTCCATCCCCTGATCCAATTTTCACTCAAGATCCAATCACCCCATGAGCCCTTATCACCCAATGCCATAAATCTGGATCTTTTCATACCAGCTAATCCCTCTCTTGATCCCTTGTCACCTATTCCTCCTGATTAGGATGCTGCTATCCCCTCGTCTCCATCTCATGACCCTTCATTTCCATCTAGTCTTGCCATCCCAACACCACTTTTGTATCACCTTAGTAACATTACACTCATCCATGGTGGTCCCCTTGCAGAAGAAAAACAAAGCGTATGCACCACCTATCCTTCTTGACCTACTAATGGACTCGCATCATACTTCCCAAAGAATAAGCATCCTACTGTAGATCACATGCTCAAGAACATGAACTATCAAGGAAAAGGTTTAGGCCTTCCTGAGAAAGGTACTTTAGAGGCCATCCAAGTCAAAGAACATCCAGAACACAAGGTCTTTGATATATCTCCCAAGAATCACAATCCAAAAATGTTGGTACAGCCTCCATGCATCCTAAATGATCCTCTTCTAAAGGAATGAGAAGTAATTCCCACCGTTCCACCAATTCATTTGTTGCCATCCCCCCTCCTCCATCATATTACCTTAAAACAACCATCCATCTTCCTCCTTCATCCTTTAAGTCCATTTTGGGTCCTTATGTCCCTCCATATACCATTTCTCATTCTCCATCTACTGCATCTACTTTGGGTCCATATGTACCTCCATCCACCATAATGTATCCTCCATATACACTGTCTATTTTGGGTCCTTATATCCCAAAATCACCCCCTCCATCTTATCCTCTTCATCCTTTCATCCATCCACTACCTATCCCTAGTGCACAACACAAAAATCTTAACTTCATAATTCCTAATCAGGATCAACAAAGCACCCCTCCATGCATGCTATCTCACATCCCCCATCAAAACACCATCATCAAAAGCCTACCTCTATCACTCCATCCACGGCTTTTCCACATCATCCATTGGCTCCTACCCATCCCATTTCTACTACAAGCAATTTGGATGGCAAAATAAAAATTCATAAATCCAAAAATCCACATGAATCTAAAGCTCCTCATGTCCCCTTCCAAAGACATGTTGATGAAAATAAAAATCAAATCCAAAATCCAAATCAATCCCAAAGGCCACAAAGGCCCGTCAAAGAAAAAATAAAAACCATGTGGATTCCAAGGAAAAAAAAGGCCATGCCTTCAAATGAGAAATCCTTAAAGACATCCAGAGTTGCTATTCCCAAAGCTAATAATTTGCATCCTCCATCTTGTAAATCTGTTTTGGGTCCTTATGTCCAAAACTTCACTATCCCAACTCATACATTATCTCCACACTCTCCATCTATTCATCCTCCTATCCTTTCACATCCACCACCACATGTGCCAATAGTGGTCCTGAAAACCTTCCCCCATCACACATCCACTCCATCATTCTATCCATATACTTTCCAACTCCCCATCCACTATCCCCCATATCTCCCCCATCAAATCCCTTTAATCCATCTTTTGCATAATCCATCCATTCTAATAAGGTTTTACCAACATCCAATAGTCACTTTACACATGGGATATTTTTACCTCATATGAAACTTGATGCTTGATTCCTTCGTCTAGCCCCTTATCACATGTCTTCCAAAAATGTCAAAAATGAGAAAAAATCAGAAACAATCAAAAATCCAAAAAAATAGTAAAGAGAAATAAATCATCCAATGATGAAAACTTGGAAAACAAGCACCTTGGATAAGTACCATGATGAAAACCTTGAAAACATGTGTCATGCGTAAATCCCCCATTCAGTCTACTTCCAAAATTGGGGGCAATTTCCACCTATGCATTTCTTTCCTCCATCTCCTACATCCGTCTATCTTCCACATCCTATCCATCATCTCCCATTTATCCTCATCCATCCATCTTCCTTGTGATCTTGATAAAGATAGGGGCACATACATATATATGCTTTAAAAATCTCTTGGCATATATTCCCCTCATCCATACGTTGTTGTATCCATTATCCATGCATCTATCTCCCTTCCTTATCTATATATCTATCCATGTCCATCTCAGTCCCTTATTCACCCATCTTTCTATTTGCCATCCCTCTTGCCTCGTCATGCATGACATATTTAGAGTGGGGGAATCTTCTTATTTGTGAAAGAGTCCTTGGAGACATCGTCCATACATCCCTCCAAGTAATCCTCTCCATCTCCCCATCCTGCCCATCCTTACCTCCCCATCCATTTATCCATCCAGTAATCCCTTCCATCTACCAAATCCTTACCTTCCTATACTCTCATCCACTAGTCCTTTCATCCTTATCTCCCCATACATCTTTCTAAATGTCCCGTCCATCTCCCTATCCATCTTTCTCAATCCTTATCCCTTTGTCCATCCATCCTAACATCTTTCTATTTACGCATCTTCATCAATCCATCCATTTCCCTCTATCTTCCCTTCCATCTCCTAATCCCTTGTCATTGGTATATAGCTATAGGATAACCCTCATACAATCCAATTCCATTCATCTCACTATCATCACTCCTATCTATTACTCACATCTATCTCATATCCTATCACTCTTCATCACTCATCTATCCACCATCTCATCCTCCCAATTCTTCTTCTAACTATCCTATCCCTGAGCTTCACGTAATCCACATCTTAGGCATATCAACCCTCCTATCTGCATAGCCTATCCTGGCTCATCATATCAGCTGCATCATCATATCTCCTTATCATGGTCATCTCATTGCCCTTTATCCATTGTCTATCTTTGGCCTTGTGTCGAACTACGTTGCCCCTGTGCTTTCACGTAGGCAAGGTCGATCATTTGATCCACCCCCAGGGTTCTATCTTTTTTATGTCTTGTCATTATCCATCATCTGTCTTTGGCCTTGTGTTGAACTTCGTTGCCCCTGTGCTTTCACATAGGCAAGGTTGGTCATTTGATCCACCCCTGGGCATTTTTCCATCTGGTCTTTGTCATCCATTGAGGTCTCCATTTTCCTCTTTCCACTTTTATCCATGGTCTTTTCTTGAACTACGAGGGCTCTGTGCTTTCACCTAGGAAAGATTGATCTTTGATCAACCCCCGAGCCCCTAGGTCTTTAGAGTGTGTTGGTCTTGCATCCCCTAGGTCTTTAGGGTATTGTGTCATCATTTTTTTG
The DNA here is from genome assembly GCA_007115665.2 of Sequoiadendron giganteum. Lineage (NCBI taxonomy): Eukaryota > Viridiplantae > Streptophyta > Pinopsida > Cupressales > Cupressaceae > Sequoiadendron > Sequoiadendron giganteum. Next base: position 813,037,266 of record CM021100.1, on the reverse strand, counting down.
TCTTGTCATCTAGTCATCTATTCATCTTGTCGTATCATCAAGTGCGTCCCTATTCTAGCTGGTATTCACAAACAAAGGTCATTAGTCTCATAAGGTTCAATCGGTTTCAGATATCCCACATCATGATCTTTGGTCTCAATAGGATGTATCTTTCCTAATAGACTGCATCAATCCCATCCATCCTTTTGATCCTGTGGCAAAGGATGTTTGCAATTTTATTGTGATCTTTTGATGCTTTTGACATTTTGTTTATAATTTGAGCTCCCTATCATCACTTGTCAAGGCCACCATGATCTATCATATTATGGTATGTTTTGGTTGGTTAACATAGGGGCATATATTGATCTTTGTGTGTTTTTGTCTTCTTGGTTGTCCCATGTAGTATCCATCAAGACCCTTGAGGTCTTGTGTTATGTTGAGACATCCTTTGTGCGTTTGGTTATCATAATACCTGGCCCGACCAAATTCTTTTTGACTTTGGGTTGTTGGGAGAGCCTTCTTGTCTATTGTGTTTGTTTTATGCATTAGACACTAATCTGCCTTAGTTTCAAATACCATGGTACCTAGTGTCTCATACTATAGCAAAAATCAGTGCTCCAAAAATGAAAAATTGCATTGCATTTCATCTTTACCTCCATCATCTGCATTCGTTTTAACCATATCACATCTCCATCCAATCTTAATCCATTCAGTCTAGCACAAATTGTATCATAACATCATTGGTCTTTTTCTTGGCCCTACTACAAGCCTTGATCCAATCATCATCATCATCCTCATCATCATTGGGATGTATCCTTCCCTATCCTTGATTTTTTTTGGGATATATCATTCCCTCATCAACAACACTCCATCCATCATCGATCTATCCTGGCTTGTAGCTTGACTGGGGCAACATCATATTTTTCATTGAATCCATTTGTGCTTGCCTTTCTGTCTTCATCTTATCATCCTCTCTCATCCATCATTTTGCATCATCTTCCCCATCTACCCTTGCATCATTTGATCCATTTCGAGAGCACATTTGTGTTCTCTTAAACCCGCATGTCCTCTCGAGGGGGCATCCTCAATCCCTAATCTTCATCTTCACTCCCATCATCTTTCCTCCTAGTTACTCCTTGAATGATTGGGGCACCTTTCTTAATCTAACCATCTTCGTCTAGGTGCTTTATTTTAATGTTCTTTGAAATGATGCTACTTCGTAGCACCATCTCAAAGAGGGGAAACATGTAGACATCTAAATTTTACCACTTATATTTGGCCAGATTTAACCTTTTCGTCTAAATATCTTCTTGCTCGCATTAATTAAATAATATTGCCAATATTTAATTAATACCCCTAAAGTCTTCTAAATTCCTAAAGTATTTAATTTAATTAAATATTTTATCATCTATCCTTTGTATCCCATAAATTAGATAAATCATTTCTATTTATTTAATTTACTCCCTCAAATGTCACATCCTCCACTTTTTCTTAATCTTAATTCATCTCATAATCCCATTATTAGGGATGTGCACATTCCTAATTCATGATTAGGAGGTTTCACATCCTCCAACTTTTGCAAGTTGTCTCTTAATCATCATTAGTCACCTAACCCTCTTCTAATTTGCCATTAACCAGTCTAATCACCCCCTTAGTCAACTCTTGTCACATCACAATGAAATTTCATGGATTTTTAATTCCATTTATCTTCCCCATGCCCTTTCCAATGGAATTGATTCCCCTCATGCATTTCTCTTTCCCATGACCTCTCATAGGTCACATCAAGTACATGGGACAAGGACCTCCTTTTGGAGGACCTTGTCTTATCCATGGGTTTAATCTTTTTACATTCTATCCATTATTGTAGCACTCTTACATTCAAGCATTTGCATTCAACACCATTACTCCCACCTACCATCTTCCATCATTCAACCACCACCATCATTGCAAGTTTTCCATCAAAAGGAGCACACATCAAGAGCATCATCAAGGTCCAACCACTCCATCAAGCTAGACAAGTAAAGGTATAATCATTCTTGTTGTTATATTGATGTTTTATTTAGTTTCAACTAGGCCTAATCTTTGAGGTGTTGTTGTGTTTCCTTTTTATTGCATTCTTTTATTTTGTATTTTAGATTAAGTATTTTCACTACACACACTTAGAAAATTATCATCTAAGCCTATGAGATCATGTTGTGCCCCTCTACAATAACTTCTCTCAATTTTCACTTTCTCAAAGGCATTTTCCTGTGGTGGCGAATTTTCACTTGGGGAAAACGTTATCAAATGCAAGTAGTGCAAAGTTGCAAAGTGGTGCAACTTTAGTTCTACAGCTCATGTGACCAAACAAACTGTTCCAATGCATATGGATGGGTATGTTTACGCTAGACATGGTCCTCTTTCACACCCAAACATGCGGAATTGCTATGAGCTACATTCAACCGACAAAATCCCTTAAGAGTCCAAAGTGCAAAATGACTGGAAACTTCAACATGTTGTTACTCAGATACCGTGATGCTTAGAAACTTCTAATCTGAGCCTATGGGATCATGTTGGATCCTTTACAATAACCTTTATCAGTTTTCACTATCTCAGAGACATTTTTCCGAGGTAGTGAATTTTTACTTGGGGAAAAAGTTATCAAATGCAAGTAGTTGAAAGTTGCAAATTGGTGCACCTTTCATTCTACAACTTGTGTGACCAAACAAAATATTCCAATGCATCCGAGTGGGTATGTTTAGCTAGGCATGGTCCTCTTTCACATCTAAACATGTTAAATCGCTCCGAGCTACATTCAACCCACATAATCCCTTAATATAAATGTTTAAAGACTATTCAAGATAAATTTTTGTATGATAATGTGTCAAGAAGTGATATAGAGTAGGGTGGAGGTTCTCCAAACAAACACAATTCAACAACCCTTTCAACTTGGGAACCCTAACTTGATGTTATTCTCACAATTTTCTCAATCTTGCTTGTAGCATTCCAAACAGTGAAAATTGACCATATCCTTTAGAGAAGGCCTCAAACCCTAAAACTAAACATCATTCCAAGTACCCTTTTTCCCTTTAGTAATATATCACAAAATCAGGTATGATTTTTTGTAACAAATCACTCAAACTTGGACTAGTATGCTGCCCTTACGGACTAATTAGGCTAGTTTGAGTAGAGGTTTATTGATTCTCTACACTCTAAGTCTTAATTATTCTCACAAATAGCTCATACATGTCTCCTAGGGTTTGGATATTCCCACCAAACAAATTCCCACACTTTCCCAATGCTTCTTTATCAAACCCTAACCTCTAGCCATCCTTTCATGCCTAAAGACCATGAAATTTCATCTAGGGAATCACCCAATCAAATCCTAACTATATCCCTTGCCCTTGCAACTTGGAAAAAAAATACACCTAATCTACCTCCATTCCACCGAGTTTGACAAGATTTAAATAGTGGAATGGAGAGTTCATTTGTCTTCCTTTCAACCTTGTTGAACTAGGGTTTCTAACCAGTCCGAGGCAAAATGACAATAAAATCCTTAGAACTTAATGAAAATCAGTAAGAAAAAAACCAACAGAAAGATAATTCAATTCTCCATCCAATACAATCAACCTAAATTTATGAAATCTCCATATAGAATCGTACAATGCTTTGAAACAACAAGAAACATTAGAAAGCTTAAGAAAAATAGGAGTTTTTATTGAATTCTCTCCAATATTAAAGTCATCAACCTTGGGATCACCTTCTCAAGGAAAATTTAAACATCTTACATCAGTTTTCTAACTTCCCTTTGAATTCCAACGACCAAAAACCTTTTTTCCAACCGATGACCCTTCATATTCCTTTTTTTGCATATTTTACAATTTTGCAACAATGACAACATTTGCAAAGTTGACAACTTGACCCAAAAAACCACCTAGCAACCTAATAAATGACTCAATACACATGTTACATGGTCATTACATGACCTTATTACAAAGGAAAACACAACCAAACTGAAAATGACAAAATTGCCTCATGGAGGCAAGAAATCAACTAGGTGCTCCTGCACCAAGAAGTTAACTACTCATTATCTACTATGAATATTATGTTTTTCAAGTGTTGTGAAGATTATGTATCTTTTGCTTAATTGAGTTTTTTGAATCAAAATATTAAACATACTAGAATATTTTTATGAAACATCTCATGGAATACCAAATGAAAACATGTTTTTTGCTTTTAGATAAAGAATTTCATGGAACTCTTTCGATTAAACTGAATTGAGATATGTAAGAACAATGGAGCATTAGGAAATACATTTCTTAAGGATCTTAAATAAGCCTTCTCTCCTATTGCAATTTTGGCTAGATTATTGCTTTCAAAGTATTGGGAATGCTTTGCCTATTTTCTTGTTGGCAGTTGCCATTATAGAAGGCTCATCCCTTGATATATATTATAATCATTCTTAATCAATTACTAAGTTAATAATCACTACATTTATTTACAGGTAATCTTTTATTTTCAATTTGTGCAATTTTGTAATTTGCAAGTCTACTAGTATTCTTAGAAATATCGAAGTTGTTTAGCATCAATCAATAAATATTCAAGACAAACCATGAAGGACAACAATGATCAATGCTAGGGCTAAACAATTAACAAGTATACACATGAATAATTCAAGCATACATGTGAATAAAGGAACCACAAGTACTCAAAAACACATAAGCCTTGAAGTATACACATGAATACATAGTATACAGAGATTAATACAAAGTATATGCATGAATACAAGGCATACACATGAAAACACATAAGTCACGAAGTATGCACTGGAATACACATAAGTCACAAAGTATACAAATGAGTTGTAAAGTATACACTTGAATACACGTAACTCATATCTATTGAACCATAGATTTATAATGCAAATATGGACACCATCGATAAAAAATATTTGTATTAACCAAATAGCCATGTAGGCATACATCAATATATGTCAATATAAGTATAAAATATATACAAAATAACCATCTAGGCTTACAAGAATACCATATAGGCATATAATGTCAAATATATCCAATATGTAAAATATGTACAAAAATGCCATATAGGCATACAACAAAGGGCTCTAAAATCAAAAGTCATTACTCTGCATCCTCTCTAAACAAATTATTTTCCATTGCTTGTTGGTCGGATGGCGATAGTTCTGTTACTCATTTATTCTAAGGTTGAGGAGTGCTCTTGGTGCTACTCCTAGTGTTTAGCTCCTGGTGAAGCTGTATCTGTTACAATAAGAAGTAAAGACATTACTATATAGAAATTACATTATAGAAAATGATATATTTAACAAAATAATCACTTATCGCCAGTATACTATCTCTCTCCTTGCGAGAAAGATTCACATGCTCATGTTGTGGCATGCTGAAGCCCTGTAGAAACCATCCAAAGAGAAATTAAACTACGAATCAATAATGGTTTGATTTTTCACTAACTAAAACCTATAACAATGAATGTAAGTTGAAATTTAGTAATTTGCCTCATACCTTCTCCATGAGAGACATTGAGGACTCTTTAGTAGATGAAACACTGAGCTCCATTTCCCTATAAACATTCAGAGGTGTATCTACTTGAAACATCTAAAAATAAAACAAAAAATTATTCAATGACGAAAACTACAATAGAATCCACACCATGGCTTATAATGTATGAGATAATGAACAAAAATTTGAGTACTTATTAAATTATATATTTTTGACTATCATGCTTACTATTTTCCCTATCCATAGCTTGTTCGAAAGAACCTATTTTTACACTTTTACCCATAGTAGAAAGGTGGTGAACCGTTTGATAAAATGCTTTCGTAGACATGTACAATAACTATGATAGCATAGAGAAGGCAATGACCTGTTTGAAAAAATGCCTCAAATAAATGGGGTCTCATGGCACGATGGAATTCAATTACAAACAAATGTGTCATGGCATTCCATCACCATAAGACTGCATTTATTTGAGTCATTTTTTCAAATAGTTCATTGCCTTTTCTATGGTATTATGCTAGGATGGGGTGGATGGTATAGTGTGGTCTTGGTTATGAGATGGAGGGCGATCATGACATGAAGAGGGAGGGGTGGGGACATGAACAATTGGAATAAAAGGTGGAAGGTTTCATGGATTGGTAAATTGAGGATGAGAACCTTGAAAAGAATTTGGAGGGGAATTTTGGCTAAAGGGTTGGTTTCTATTCTTCAGACAGTGAGTTGTTTGAAAAAATACCTCAGAGAAATGTGGTCTCATGGTGATGGAATGGCATTCCATCACCATGCGACCACATTTCTTCAAGGAATTTTTTCATACTACTCATTGTCTTGACTATAATATTGCTTACTATTACACTTTGATAGATTTTTTCCAAGCATCCATAGTTTGTTGGAAAGCATGTAGTTTAGGATTTTAGCCATAGCAACAAGGAAGTGAGTAGTTTGATAAAATGCTTTGGTACATGTATGTATGGAAAATTTGGTAGCATAGAAAAGGTGGTGAGTTGTTTGAAGAAATGCCTTGAAGAAATGTGGTCTCATGGTGATGGAATGGCATTCCATCACCATGAGACCGCATTTCTTCGAGGCATTTTTTCAAACTACTCACTACCTTGTCTATGCTATTTCTTACTATTATGCTTTGATATATTTTTTCCAAGCATCCATAGTTTGTTGGAAAACACCTATTCTAGGTTTTTATCCATAGCAACAAGGAAGTGAGTAGTTTGATAAAATTCTTTGGTACACATGTATGGAAAATGTGGTAGCATAGAAAAGGTGGTGAGTTGTTTAAAGAAATGCCTCGAAGAAATGTGGTCTCATGGTGATGGAATGAAATTCCATGACCATGAGACCACATTTCTTCGAGGCATATTTTCAAACTACTCACTGCCTTGTCTATGCTATTGCTTACTATTATGCTTTGATAGATTTTTTCCAAGCATGCATAGTTTTTTGGAAAGCATCTATTTAGGATTTTAGCCATACCAGCAAGGAAGTGAGTAGTTTGATAAAATGATTTGGTACACATTTATGGAAAATGTTGTAGCATAGAAAAGGTGGTGAGTTGTTTGAAGAAATGCCTCGAATAAATTTGGTCTCATGGTGATGGAATGGTACTCCATTACCATGAGACCACATTTCTTTGAGGCAGTTTTTCAAGCTACTCACTGCCTTTTCTATGCTATTGCTTACTATTATGCTTTGATAGATTTTTTCCAAGCATCCATAGTTTGTTGGAAAGCACCTTTTTAGTCTTTTATCCATAGCAGCAAGTAAACAAATTGTTTGATAAAATTCTTTGGTAGACATGTATGGAAAATGTGGTATGATAGAAAAGGCGGTGAGCTGTTTGAAAAATGCCTCAAAGAAATTGGGTCTCATGGTGATGTCCATCACCATGAGACCAAATTTCTTCGAGGAATTTAAAAAAAAAACTTATTACCTTGTCTATGCTATTTCTTATTATTATTCTTTCTTATATTTCTTCCAAGAATCCATAGCATAGACAAGGTAGTGAACTGTTTGAAAAGATGCCTCAGTAAAAAGTGGTCTCGTGGAATGTCATGACAAGCAAATGCAATTGGAAGCTTCTCCTACTTATTACTTATGCTATGTCTCATCTATCAACATCTAGTTATTAGTTATGGAATGTGAAGTAATGCTTTGAGTTTGAAATATGTGCAATGCAATGTAACCAACGATATGAATATAAAATACAAAAATCTATTACTTGTACAATTCATTAGTTAAGCTCTTTATTCTATTACCTGCATGTAGGTTTGTGTAAATTTACTAGCACTAGGAGGTGTTCCCACAAAACCTCCAATATTAGCCTATTCAACATCCAAAATCACATATTATAATACCATTCATAAAACAATGCTATTAACATGTAATAAATTTATAATTGTTTACTAGTTACATACCTCAATGGTAGATGTAGTGGAGTAATAAGCAGGTGTAGGGCTAGTGTATCTACTATCAACACTGTGACCCTGAAATTTAATCAAAATCATAAAACTAAATTAGTTAATCTTGCATTTGAAAATTGAAATTTAATAAATTAAATTCAGTGAACATGCTAACATTTACCTGAGTATCGATGCCATAGGCCTCATTCAAAATGTTAGTTGGCCTTTCCATCCCCATAGCTATAGACGTATCCTACGTAGCAACCTCCTGAGTGTCGGTGGGGTCATATGAACAAGTTGCCCCGCAAGCCTGACATAAATGTGGTCAAAGCCCACCACTCGAAGACTCCCCTGGATGGCGTTGTGGTATAGGGATGGCATGTTGGATGACACTATGGGTCAAAAATTTGATGGCCTACAAAGTATCTACCTCGACACTTTCCTTCACGATGGAAGGGATAATGATGTGCTCATGAGGTGACCTAACGAGAGGTCGTCTCGCTTGCCACCTAGGATCATGTTGTGCACCAGGTCTATCTTGAGCCAACCCCCCACCTCTCCCCTAGAAATCCCTCATATCAAAATAATTCAATATTTTGTTCAGGATGAACTCATAGTATAGTTTCCTCAAGAAATATTATGAGACTTCACAATTGTTACATGGTGGGTAATCAAAAACCATGTACCACCTATCCCAAAAAAAGTTCCTAATCTGTTGGTGGTGGCACCAATGGATAGGAAACCTCCTCACATTGAGGGTAAGATTTGAATTTGTGTGTGGGTTAGTGAATAATGAGCACAAATATAATTTTGTAATTTTTTGATCTTTTACATCTTTATATGATAATTTATCTCTGTAATAACCCTAGTTGTATGCCTCCTATCTTGCCAATCAGTTAATTGTTTGTTGATTAAATCTACATGTTCTAACATTTCTTTGAGTGAAGTTGCAAGGGTCTTTCTTTCCATGGTTGAATTGTTTGGATTGTTCAACCTTAGGATTAACTCCTTGATTTATTTTTTATTTTTTTCAATTTCACTCTTTAAGTTTTGTTGAGTGCTAGGAGGATGTTGAGGGAATGGTGGAGGAGATTGTTGTTGTGGTTGTGCTTGTTGAGGATTTTTTTGATGTTGTTGTTTTTGTGCTTATTGAGGATTTTTTTCCTCTTGTTGTTGTTGTGCTTGTTGATGATTTTGAGGAGGGTTTGCAGGTTCATTAACATCTCCTAAAAATTCAAAAAAAATAAATATAAAACAACCTAAAACTAACAAATTCACAACAAAAAATAAACAATCCTTACCTCTTAGACCTCCTCATTGACATGGTGACATCCTGGTGATGAAACAACAATAATTTGATGAAAAAACTTGCTATATGGATCCTCCTAGAACGTGAGCACGGAAATGAAGGGTTTTGGCTGTGAGCACAAAATAACATAGTCACAATGAAAGTGATTTTGAATTGCTTTTTTTTTTTTGCTTTTAATACCTCATAACACAAGTGTGTTATAATGCGCTCACGTTATAACATGCTCGTGTTATGGGCTTGTTGTGGCCGAGCCTTAGGATTAGCACACCAAGCCATAATGCGAGCACGTTATAACGCGCTCGCATTATGAGCTTTCAAAACTTTTTTAAAATTTTGGCTACAAATTGGCTCCCCATCTTTTTGCACCCACCCTACCACAATGTTCTATGCATAGGGTGTGGCTCTAGGTAACATGTTTATGTCCATAAATTTATCCTCTTCCTTGACACTCTGTGGTTGAGGAAATTCAAACTCTTGCTTGACACTTTTCTTGAATGCAATCATGGTGCCCTGCATAACCAATTCGTGAATTTCTTACACTAATCAAGGTTAGTTTATGATTTTAATTTTTAACATTAAATTGTCTCAATTATCTTTCAAACCAAAATGTATATACATCAGGTTTAAACCTTTCTAGGAAATTAATCGTGAATTTACATAAATGTTAACCAAGAATATAATCTTGTTAATTAATAACTTATATTATGAAAATTTAAGGCCCAATTAGAGAATTCTTGGTTCTATAAAATAATACTTCTTGAATGAGAATATTTGATGTTCTATGCACTCCCTCAAATCCTAGTATTTGTAGCTTACTCTTCTTTAGTGGTCACCCTCATTCTCTTTTATTTTGTTGGATTACAACTTATGGGCCTTATTATTGTATTTATTTGAAGTACACTTCTTTAATTAATGGTGTGATAACACACCACTTTTCAACCTTACCGAGGTGTACGAATCATTACTTCATTTAATGCAATGGGTGAGTGTAGGGGAGTAGTTGAGCATTAATGGCAAAAAAAATGATTTTCCCACTGATTTTATTTTGAAATAAAAAAAGTCTAGCACAAGCCTTTTCTCCTGGAATTTCTTTATGGAGAACCTTCAGATATTCCTACTAGTTGTGGAAATAATGAATTATCAATATCCAATTCCATAAGGATAAAATAATCTAAAATATTCATTACAAGGAAATTATCCCTTATTGAATCTCTTATTTGGATCAAGATTTGAATAAGAAAATCTTGCATTTGGTTCAACAATGCTTTCAACTTATAACTAGAAAATCAACACTGCTTGAATAATATTTTGATTCTAGGCTATGAAACTTCCTATTTCCACAAAGACTTTATGTTAAGATACGATGAAAACCCATTAACATTTTATAGGCTGAAGCCTTGTTATTAGATAGAATAGCTTATTGAATACATTACCTTACCATATCTAAAACTCACAAGTGTGAAGTATCCAGTTCCATATGACCCAAAACACCCAAAAAACACACCCATTCATTGTAAACACTTTTGGGTAGCTTCAAAAGGTAAGAAATATTATTTTAGAATAGATCTTGTACTATTTTTTTGTAAAACAACATATCTAAAGACCTGGTTCATGACCTATGAATATGTCCAAATTTTACCACTTCCTCCAAAACCAGGTAAAAACAACAAGAGGTGGTCTCCATTTTGCAAAAGCAAAATGATGTGTGTTGTGAGACCACACAACACTACTTCCCTTTCTTTCTTTGTAATTATATTTGATACTATTTTATCTATGCACACCTCATATTAGGAATGTTGTTATTGAAATTCATTACACAATTGTAAGAAAATTTAGTTAGATGTGTTTCCCCTTTCTAGTTCATAAGAATCTTCATTCTTTAATATGATATTTGTAAACAAATATTCTACCCTATTCATTTCTTCTTTTAAATAGAATTAACACACACTTTCTAAAGTCTTGGTTCAATTGCGTGATTATGCTATGCTTATTTTCCTTTTGTATAGTCTATAAACACCATTTTTCACAAGATTCTTTTGTCATTCATGCATCTTTTGGCCTTTGAAAAAATCACATAAACACTAATCACTCAAAGATAATATATAATAATTAAAAAATGATGAAAGATAATATGAAATAATCAATAAAATCAATAATGATTTTCAAATGTATACTTTAAAAATAAAATAATTACTAACCTTTAAATATTCCTATGAAAATCAAACACTTTTTATAGTACAAGGTTGATTATTTTCAAGAGTATATTGTAGAGAACCCGTAAGATTTTATATTCATTTGAAACATATATCAAATATAGCTAAGTATCTAGCTTAACTAAATATTTAATATGATTTAAATATCTAATTTGGATGAATATCCAATTATTGAAATTCAATGTTTTCCTCTTTGTTCGCTTTGATTTTAGACTTTGACATACAACTACAAGTTCATGATTATAGTCATTAATAAATTCCACATCAAAAAAATGCTATTGAATTTTTATTATAATTTTTTGATGACATTAATAAGAGTCATAAAATGGATTTCTACTTTTCAAATATTTATTTTTTCAAACTTATATTATTTATTATATTATAAATGTAGTGTCACATGGTATATCTATTCATTTTTAATAAGATTGGATTGTCAAATCTATCATTTTAGAACTATATAAACCTAAGCTATACATCATACTCTACACATTCAAAATAATGAATATTTTAGTATTATTTTATATCAACATAATGTGGTTGTACATGAGGGGTTTGAGTTTTCTACCTTAATCCTATTAAAAATAATTAATATGAAATATTTAATTATAAATTATAAAGAAATATCCATTCCAACCCCAAACATTAATTGAAATTATTCACAAAATAAATTTGAAAAATACGTATTTACTAACCCTTAGTTTGTTTGTACATGCACATTGTCTATGCATATTTATTTTTATTTTATAAATCAGTTTTCTACATCATTTTCTTAGCTAACTTTTATTGGTCATCTATGTACAAGAATAAATTATATGTTTCAAAACTAGAAACAAAATTTTAGATTTCATATTTTTGCACCATGTGCATATTGCATCTAGAAGTGTTTTGTATCATTACATAGACAACTTTTTTTTATGATCTTTTTCAAGAGTGTATTCATTTGAAAGAAAAATGTTTTAATTCATATAGGCATAATTTTTAAAAAAAATATCAACATTAAATACGAAATTAGAAGAAGAAAACAAATTCTAAATAGACAATAGTTTGAAAAGTCCTCTTTTATGAACTTTTCACTACCTTCTTTAAAAAGCTAATTTTATTGAGCTTTTTTTTTTTTAATCTTCTCTCTTTTTCACAATCATCATTTGGATTTTTTCATTTCTTTTTTATTTATTTTCAATTTAAATCCAAAACTATAATTATCAATAAAAATAATCAAAGATATTTATTTTTATTATGAATGTAAAATTACATCAAAATATTATAAATGTTTGAAAACATTAATAAAAATCAAATACACAATTTTAAAGCAGCTCTCCATCATACATTTATTCCAAAACAAACTGCCATAAAATGGTCATTAATTACCAAATCAAATCAATAAAAATATTTTTCATTTCTTTCTTTAATAGTGAAAATAACAAACACATACTAGCTATTAAGTCTCCATCATTTAAAAAATTTCAGACTATAATCCAGCCTATTGACCAAGATATGGTATGTAGTACATTTCTAACAATAAATAATTAGCTTGTGAAAAAAGATTTCTTTATAAATGTCAGATAGCCTCATTTATTATTTTTAACTTCACATAGTTATAGAAGTTGTGAAATATACTTCTGCAACGCCAGATGCCCAGTTATTTGATCGGCTCTCTGCGTAGGACGAACAGAGTCCCAAAAAACAAACTTGTCTGAATCTGAACAAGTAACCGGAGTTTCGAAATTGCAGGTCATTATACCGGTTTAAACTAATCCTGTACCACAGCATCCTCTGCCAGATGTCTCAAATCCTGCACAACACACCAACAGTGGTTAAAAAATCACAAACCTTTTTTCAGATCAGATAAAAAAGAGTAACGATATTAGATTTCACATTTCACAATGCTGATTATTGGTGTTTCTGGTTCAGTTGTGTGAGTATTTTTATCAACGGTTAGTATGACATTGGGTGATCTTTCACTCACATACAATTGAATCTAGAAATAAGAAAAAAGAATTTTTTATAATTTTTACAATTGATACCATATTTGGAGGGATTTTTAATAATATCCAATGAACTGTAGTAGATGTCTACATAAACCGCTTTAGTGCCGGGAAGGCGAGTATTCAATCTGCGGACGGTTGACATGAGTTGTGTATTGTAAGAAAGTGCAGCCTGGTTATATTTCTCAACACATCCGGAAATTAATTGTCCGTATAGTGTTCTCTCGAGGGGCACGCATGCCATCGGGGGTAACCCATACATAGCGAACTTGCGGCCGCCAAGCCTGTACAGATCCTGCTTAACAGAAACCCTTCAATCACAAACTATGAATTAAATCGCGGTCATATATATTTACTGAGTAAGAAAATTTAGTCTACCTCGACGAAAGTGACGTATATGTTAAGTAGAAAGTCCCCGTACTGTTCAACGCTGTAATGAGTTCGTCTGTTAGGAAGGGAAAAATAGTTCTCCAGGAAATCATTGGAACCTGCAACGCTTAAAAATATAGCTTCCCCAATTAGATTGGACGAAATTTCCTCTCCCACCAGATCTGCCAAGCGGGACTTGTACTCTCTAAAGTATTGCACTTGTTTCCAGATTGATATCACACTCTGTACAAATATAGTCCAACGTTATGAGCTTCAATCCAACAAAGCAAAATAACTTTGATTTGAATGGATATTGGAAAATTAAGGTAGAAAACCACTTACGGCTACCGCGGCGGTAAGGTTGTCGAATCTAGTTCCAGCGGACGCAAAGCTCACGCCTGTGAGGAGGTCTTGTGTACTCAGCCCAGGGTCTAAAAATGGCGGCACCGTCTCCTTAAGTCCGAGCTCTTCAGCTGCAGGCCATAACAATGGTGAAATTGAATAATATTAGATTTAAAGTTGTTGAATACATTTAATACGTACAGATGAAATCCGTGGAGAGTTTGCCATTGGAAAAGCGGCCTGTAGCCTGGCCACCAGGAAAATCTTGGCCATACGGAGGAGTGTTGGCCCTAGCGAGTGTGGGTATGTAGTTGTTGTTGCCCGGATCCACGATTGAGTCCCCGAATGTGAAGAGAGCGGACACTTTGGGTTTCACACTGTCTTTTCCTTCAATAGCTTTGCCTGAACAGACAAATGTGCATAGCATAAGGGAAATAAACAAACCGCTGTTGATGCACCCCATGTTTATTGCATAAGAGTGTACGACTTGGTCTGGATCACCATATATTCATACTACCGAGAGAATTAATAGATATTGTCGACTTCCTGTTATTATTTAAAAGTTACATGGAAGAATTTATTTCAACGCTTATAAGTAGAGAGAAAGGTTTCCGGCTCCATGGAGTCTTACGACTTGCAATAAGTGCACATTGAATTGTTGATACTGGCGAGTTGTAATGTTGTTTTAATTACAAACCAAACTCAGAGCGTTCACATCATTTTTTCAACTTACTGTATCGAACCCTAGCTGCGCCGTGCTCATCCTGCCCCAACAACGGCTAAATCACCAGGTTCAACAGCGCCCAGTGCAGCAACGGTTGGGTCCCAGTCTTGGTTAAACCCACGTGGATCCGCATTGAAGTAAAAGACAAGTGAAAAAGGGATGTCAGACGAGCCACAGATCGCTGCTCAGAAAGATATTCCTCACGCCTGCCCCAGTTCTGCTACCCAGCCAGTCAATGCAAACACCTTGGAGCCATGTGCTGCTGGGTCCCGGACAGTAAACCTTGACCCGCCCAAAGAACAGCACGCTCATACCACGCGATCAGAAGGAAACAACAGCCAAACCACCCAATCCCGAGACACTACTGGAGGTAAATCTATCACATTTTAATTTCCTGATGAAATAGTTGATGTTATAGAAGACTACAGAGCAAGATCAATCATCTTGTTCTTCTTAAAAAGCATTCCAATAGAACAAACTTTTTTTCAAAATGGACTCGCACAAACTGGGAACAAAAAGGGTGGGTAATAGAATCCTTCAGGGGTCTAGGTAGAGGGCATGTAGCTTGCACCTTCAACGACCCAAATCATGCTAGAGCAGCTCTTCATTATATTTCATGGCTAATTTGGGGCCAAACTTGTTACCTCCAAGCTTGGGATATTGACTTCCACCCATAAGGGCTTTTTATATCTAAATATCTAATGTGGGTGGAGATGCCCCTCCTTAACTTAGTCTTTCGTCCCTTTCTTCATAATATAGTAGAACAATTATGAAGGGACCTACGGTGCAAACCTAACTCGAATAAATGGGCTAATATGAAAGTACACTCCAGAGTATGTGTTGTTCAAAAGGACTTAACCCAACCTCTCCATGATTCCATCAAATTGGTTGGCTATGGTTTTGAGTTCACTCAATGGATCAGCTACGTTAATAAGCCTAATGCTTATTTTTATTGCCGAAAAGAGGGACACCTTATTAGAGTTTTCCCTCATCGCAAACATTGTCCCCCTCAAGCCCTTGTCTTTGATCCTCCGCTCCCATCAATTGTTGCCCCATCCATCACCCCCCATCTTCCCTCCATCAACCTCCTTCCCCATTCTCGCCCACTCTGAATCCCCACCTAATCTTGAAGTCCCTCTGTGTTCTCTCTCTCATGACAAGGCCACCTTCAAGGACATCCTTACAGCCAAGAAAATACTTCCCAAAAAAAGAAAGGAGCTAGCCACGCCTTCCCTCTCTAATACCCAACATTCTGTTGAGCATTCTCAACTCGTTGAGGCCTTAAGAACCCCCCAACTAGCCCTATGGGTGCTTCCTCCCAATTGGACAACCTTATGAGAATGCCCCCCTCAAGCCCCTTGAGATCACAATCAAGATTGTCCTCTAAAGAGAGACCCCCTATAGATGGACCCTTAGATCAACATGCCTTATTGGTCTCCAATCAATTTAACACTCTCCTCTCAGATGTGGAAATTCCTGACTCAATGAACTACCATATTTACTCCTAGAATGTGAGGGGTTTTACAATCCCATCCCATAAATATCAAGTCAAATAGTTTATCTTAAATAGGTGAATGAAAGTCTTAATGTTGCAAGAAGTGAAAGTTAGCTATGTTGGCCATTGTTGTGCATATTTTGCACACACGCCCCACCGTAGGCAGGGACCCTCTTTTTTCGCTCCCAACGGGTTTCTTTGCTCCCATCTCATTTTGTGTGCCCCTCATTTTCTTGTTCCAGTTGGTCAATGTTCCCTTCAAAGTCTCATTTTTGGCTGACCATATTTTGCCCCTAAAATAAAAAATTCTTAAGTTTTGGGTTTTTCGGGCTTCCCCCTCGCCCCCCCGCTCGCTCGATTCACTTTTTCCTTCATTCTTTGACTTTGGGGATAAATTTCCTATAGATTTTGGATGTATTTGTGGTGTCTAAGTGAACTAAAAAGGTTTCATTAAGTTTCAAGAAGTTTTGAAAATTTTAAAACTATATTCCTATAGCGGCATTTCGGGCTCATGTTTTCAGAACGTACAAGTGCACCTCCAAATCAAAAACGGATTTCAACTCAGATGCTAAAATGGGGTTTTATCCTCCCTAAAACTTTCAAATTCCAAAATTACAGCCGGGAAATACCATTCGGAGTTCCATGCTCTGTCGGTCGTTTTCAAAAAACATTTCCAGAACAGCACTCTGGGCTCATGTTTTCGGAACGTACAAGCGCACCTCCAAATTAAAAACGGATTTCAACCCAGATGCTAAAATGGGGTCTTATCTTCCTTGGAACTTTCAAATTCCAAAATTGCAGCCGAGAAATACCATCTGGAGTTCCATGCTCTATCGACTATTTTCAAATAACATTTCCAGAACAACATTTCGGGTTCATGTTTCCGAAACGTACAAGCACATCTCCAAATCAGAAACGGATTTCGACCCAGATGCTAAAATGGGGTCTTATCCTCCCTTGACCTTTCAAATTTCAAATTTGCAGTTGGGAAGTACCATCCAAAGTTTTGTGCTCTGTCGGCTGTTTTCAAACAACATTTACAGAATAGCATTCCGGGCTCATGTTTCCGAAACGTACAAGCGCTCCTCCAAATAAAAGACAAACTTCGACGTAGATGCTAAAATGGAGTCTTATCCTCCCCTGACCTTTCAAATTCCAAATTTTCAGCTGAGAAATACCATCCAGAGTTCCATGCTCTATCGGCCGTTTTGAAACAACATTCCTACAGCGGCATTCCGGGCTCATGTTTCCGAAACGTACAAGCGCTCCTCCAAATAAAAAATGTTCGACCCAAATGCTAAAATGGGGTCTTATCCTCCCCTGACCTTTCAAATTCTAAATTTGCAGCCGGGAAGTACCATTCGGAGTTCCGTGGTCTATCGGCTGTTTTCAAACAGCATTTCCAAAACAACATTTCAGACTCATGTTTCCGGAACGTACAAGCGCACCTCCAAATAAAAAATGGACTTCGACCCAGATGCTAAAATGGGGTCTTATCCTCTCTTGACCTTTCAAATTCCAAATTTGCATCTGGGAAGTACCATCCGGAGTTCCGTGCTCTGTCGGTCATTTTCAAACAACATTTCAGGCTCATGTTTCCGGAACATACAAGTGCTCCTCCAAATCAAAAATAGACTTCGACCCAGATGCTAAAATGGGGTTTTATCCTCCCCTGACCTTTCAAATTCTAAATTTTCAACCGGGAAGTACCATCCAGAGTTCCATGCTCTGTTGGCCGTTTTGAAATAGCATTCCTACAACGGCATTCCGGGCTCATGTTTATGGAACGTACAAGCGCACCTCCAAATAAAAAATGGACTTCGACCTAGATGCTAAAATAGGGTCTTATCCTCCCTTGACCTTTCAAATTCCAAAATTGCAGCCGAGAAATACCATCCGGAGTTCCGTGCTTCATCGGTCGTTTCAAACAGCATTTCCAGAAACAGCATTCCGGCCTCATGTTTCCGGTTTCAAGAAGCCTACCATGGGTCCGTCGACAAAACCATTTGATCCAATGAATAATGTTGCAAGTCCATTGAGAAGAAGACAAATTTTAGACAGTTTCAGCTACAACAAAAGAGAAATTAGCTAGAAGGCAAAACTGCTACAATAACTGGCCACTACAAGACAGAATAGGGAAAAGACAGCAAAGATGTATTTTAAATTACTGAATATTGTAGGGTAGGTGAAGCCCTAATATAATTGAATATGAGCCACACAATGTAATTCAATCTTGGCCATTCATTTGGGCTTTGAAAAACTATAAATAGGGGTCTCCCCTTCATTTGTAAGTGTTGGAGAGCTGTTGTAAAAATATTTTGCAGCAATAGAAAGTGGCATTGCATGATCTATGGATGTTACCTTTTAAGTTTTCTCATTATGTGTGTATGGTTCTACCTTCCAAGTTAGTTTTAATTGTATTTTTCTTGAATGGAAGTGGTAATGGTGATTGTTGTTACAATATTTGATAAGCTTTCAGCCCATACTTTTGGCACTTGTTGATGACAAGCTGCTGTGCAAAGTTAGCTTGGCCTTTTTTATTTGATTGCTACAACTTAGTTCATTTGCATGTTCATGATGTGTGTATGCAAACTGAAAATCTACAATCCTTAGAAGATTGCACTGGTTTTGTGTAACTGTAGGATCCTCTTGGCCAAGCAAAACCCAGTTTAGGGAGTTTGTCTACTGTAGCAGCCTCCATGATCACTGTTCATTCATAGTTTTAGATCTAGGAACCTTTTCTCTTCCCTGTCTTTTTTCCTTTCTTTGAATAAGTAACCTTAGGCAAGGTTCATTGCACATTATAAAGCCAAATCTAATGTTGAAATGGAGTTCTAGACTGTTGTTTGAACTTGCAGCAAACACTCAACAACTTTCCTATCTTAAGAACTCCATTTGCAGATCCAACTTCCCCGCTTTGTAACTCATCAGTAAGTCCACCTTGTGATTCCAGCAAATCACATAAACAACTAAAATATTCCAAGCATAGTCAAGACTTGACATCTGAGAGACCTTGGGATAGCGTTCTGTAATTTGATTGTGGAAGATTGTCTTTCAAGAGAGGTAATGCACCTACGTATTACCTATATTGTGAAGTGCATAAAAACACCATCAACAACCATGATTTGGAATGAAGCTCGATTCTTCCATATAGACCATCGCAAGGGTTCGCGAGGTGTTATGTTGGGTCTTTCCCCATGGCTAGCTAATAAAAACATTGCTTTTGGATATGATCCAAATAATTGTTGCGTGTAGGCTACCACCCTTGTTTAAGGTAACCTTCTTGGATTTTGTTCCATCTATGCCCCCAACCCCTCAACCAAGAGAGCAACTTTGTGGGACTGGCTTCACATAAATTTACCTACTATTGAGTGGCTTCTCGGGGGATATTTCAATGTGGTAGAGCACACTGGTGATCATAGTTGGGACAACCTTCTCAAATTGCCTTAGCTCAAGTTTGAAGCATGGACACTTGCTCGAAACTCTCTTGGTATTCATAATCCAATCTTGGGTAAAAGGGTCTCTAATAGACCCCATTGGTTCACATGGAGAAACTATTGGGAAGGGCTTCTCCGAAAATGTGCTACTTGGACAAATTCTATATTTTACCCAATGTGCCTATTTTGCATTCCCTACAAGCTATCTCGTCCATCTTGACTTAACTACCACACTCTTTGATCACCTCCCCATTTTCACCATCTTATCCCTTCTTGGAGCTAATTCCCTTCCTAATGACCTTCCATACCAATTAAAAGTTTCACATCTCCAAAATCAACAATGTATTGATGGTCTTCTTGCTATTTGGAAGGTTGAGCCCAAACCCCAAGAGGATATATGGATATGTTGGTGGGAAAGAACTATTGCTCGATGTTCCCATTTTTTGTGTGACTTTGGTAGGAGAGTGGCTTCTAAACGTCAAAGAATCGAGAAATATCTTAAAGGGTAGGTTGTTCTAAACAAGAAATGCTTGGATAATAATCCTCATAACATTTCCTTACAATATGCAGTTGCTAATACTGAAAATATTCTACAAAAAATAGATTATCATAAAGGGAAAGGTGCTCAATTGAGGGCTCAGTTACAATGGCTAAAAGATAGGGACAAGAACACTAAATTTTTCTTTTAATTTTTGCAACATAAACACAAAAAACAACACATTTATCCTTAAATCTAATGGTGGTGAATTGCAGAACAACCAAGATAATATCATGAAAAGTTTCTTTGATCATTATAAACAACTAGTCACTGATGATTCCTATAAAGATTCCTTAAACCCCATCCTAGAATACACTCTAGCTAGGTGTATTCCTAAAAAAAATCAGTTGAATATAGCAAATTTGTTGATCAAAACCTCTCCTTGGATGAGATTGATGATGCAATATATAATCTAGCCCTAAAAAAGATCCCAGGTTTAAATGGCCTTCCTATGGAATCAAACCACACTCTTTGGCCCTAAATTAGAGAAGATTTTTGCAATATTTATATGGAAGGTATTGAAACTATATCCCTAGGTCCAATTATTAATCAAAGTCTTATTAAACTAATTCCCAAAGGGAAACAAGTAGATTTGGTAAATGGTTGGCACCCCATCACTTTACTCAACACCTCTTATAAGATCATAGTTAAAGCTCTTGCTAAAAGAATCAAACCCATCACACAATAAATTGTGAGACTTGAGAAAACGGGTTTCCTAGGGGGAAGATTCATCCTTGATAGCTTAATTCTTGCTAAGGAATCTTCTTAATGGGCCCAAAAAATGGTGTAAGATGCCTTGATCCTCAAACTTGACTTTGACAAAGCTTATGATCATAAAAGATGGTCTTTCATCCTCAAGATGCTTCAAGGTTGGGATTTGACCCTAAATTTTGTGCTCATGTTAGAATGATGTTTATGGATACTAATGCAAATCTAGCCATTAATGGTGTCCTCCTCAATTCTCTCTCCAAAAATTGATTCTCCAAGGGTTCCTGTTAGCTCCCTTTCTTTATGTACTCATGACTAATGCTCTTGGTTTCCTCTCCCAACATGCCCAATCAATTTTTCTCATCCATGGCATCCCTTTGCTTGGTAAAAATATGACACTTTACTCTCATTTTGTAGATGATACTATGATATTCAAAATTCAGCTGAAGACGTCACTAATTTTTTAGATATCCTTGATTTTTATTGTAATGTGTTGGGCTCTAAGTTAGCTATGCATAACTAGCTCACCCAATTAATTCGTAATTTTATTTGGTCCAAATGGGGGATTAAAAAAGGAAGGCCTGCTACCTCTTGTTCCCATTGTATCCTCCCAAAGGAGAAAGGGTGTATTGGGAATCATTGACCCATTTACTCAAGGAGTTTGTCTTTTAGCCCAATGGATAGGTAGAGCTTTGAATGGAAATGCACCTTGGAAAGCATTGATTAGATATCATATTCAAACAACAACCTCTACCAAATCTTGGAACTCTATTCAATGAAATGACAAGATCCTCCTAACCCATTACTTCAAACTTCATGGATCATCCCCAATCAGGTGCAAAAAGATTGGGGCCAAAAAGTGGCCCAATTTAAAAAAATATTTGATAGGCTATAACGCGAGCACATTATAACACACTCGCTTGCATTATGACTTTGTGTTACTAAACCAAAGGCTCGGTCACATTAAGCCTATAATGCGAGTGTGTTATAGCTCATTAAAACCAAAAAAATTAAATGAATTCATTTGTATTCCAACTGTTTATTTGTTGTCCATGACCAAAAACCTTGGTTTTGCACACTCACATTTTGGAAGGAAGTTAAATTGAATTTTCTTCATCAATTTGTTGCAATTTCATCTCCAGGATATTGCCACATCAATGAGGAGGTCAAACAAGTAAGCATTGTTTATTTTTTGTTGTGAATTTGTTGTTAAATATGTAGTTTTAGGTTGTTTTTGATCCATTTGTTTAATTTGTAGGAAATGTTAATGAACCTAAAAATCCTCCTCAAAATCTTGAGCAATTACAACAAGAAGCACCCAAATAAAATCCTCAACAACCACAACAATAATCTCCTCCACCAATTCATCAACATCCTCCTCACATATTAGTAAAATTTAATGGCGGTAATTGTAAACAATAACAAACAAATTGGCGAGTTAATCATCAGGTTGAATGATCCAGTATGTTCAACCATGGAAAGGACACTTGCAGGGTCACTTCAAGAAATGTTAAAATGGGTAGATGCAATCAACAAACAATTAAGTGGTTGGGCAGATAGGAGGCAGGTGGCTAGGAATTTTTAAGTAGATAAATTATCATATAAAGAAGTAAAAGATGAAAAATTATAAAATATGATTTCTGCTCATTATTCACTGACCCACACACAAATCAAAATATTGACTTTAATTCCAAGAGCTTTCCTATCCATTGGTGACACCACCAAGGGATTAGGAACTATTTTTGGGATAGGTGGTACATGGTTTTTGACTATCCATCATACGATGATTGTGAAGTCCCCCATTATTTCTTGAGGAAACTCTACTGTGAGTTCATCCTCAACAAAATCCCCAATTATTTTTATATGAGGTACTTTAAGGGGAGCGGTGGGGGGTTGGCATAGGATAGACCCAGTGCATGAATGGATACTCAACGACGAGTGAGACGAGCTCTTGCTAGGGCAGCTCATGAGCATGTTGTTATCCCTCTGTCATGAAGCAGAGTGTTGAGGTGGACACTTTGCAATCTATCAACTCTTGGACCCAAAGTATCATGCAACATGCTAGTCCTATAGTACTATGCCATCCAGGGGAGTCTTCGAGTGGTAGGCTTCCACCCCATTCGTGTCAGGTTTGTGGGTCGACTTGTATATATGACCCCAAAAACACTCAGGAGGCTAGTGTGTAGGATACGTCTATAGCTATGGAGATGGCGAGGGCAACTGACATTTTGAATGTCTTTTGGCATCAATACTGAGGTAAATGTTAGCATTTTCATTGAATTTAATTTATTAAATTTCATTTTTTAAATGCAAGATTAACTAATTTAGTTTTATGATTGTAATAAATTTTCAGGGTCATAGTGTTGATACTGGATACACCTACCCTCCACCTATTTATTAAGCCACTGCATCTACCTCTGAGGTATGTGACTAGTAAACAATTATAAATTTATTAGATGTGAATAGCATTGTTATATGAATGGTATTCTAATAGCTGATTTTGGATGTTGAATAGGATAATATTGGAGGTTTCGTGGGAACAACTCCTAATGCCAGTGGAGTTGCACAAACCTTCACATAGGTAATAGAATAAAGAGTTTAACTAATGAGTTTCACTTAATAGATTTGTGTATTTTATATTCATATCGTTGATTAAATTGCATTGCACATCTTTCAAACTCAAAGCATTACTTCACATTGCATAACTAATAATTAGATGTTGATAGATGATAGAATTTCAACTTCAATATAGTTGTTTAGAAAGTCAACATAAGCAATGATGCAATTACTTCACATAGCATAAGTAATAACTAGGAGCAACTACCAATTTTATTTACTTGTCATGGTATTCCATGAGACCACTTTTTACTGAGGCATTTTTTCAAACAGTTCACTACCTTGTTTATGCTATAGATGCTTGGAATAAATATATGAAAGAATAATAGTAAGCAATAGCATAGACAAGGCAATGAGTTGTTTGAAAAAGCTTCAAAGAAATGTGGTCTCATGGTGATGTCGATCACCATGAGACCCAATTTCTTTGAGGCATTTTTTCAAATAGCTCACCGCCTTTTCTATGCCATTGGTCATATTTTCCATGCATTCCTGTACCAAATAATTTTATCAAACAATTCACTTCCTTTTGCTATGGCTAAAATCTTAAAAAAGGTGTTTTCCAACAAACTATGGATTCTTGGAAAAAAAAAATCTATCAAAGCATAATAGTAAGCAATAGCATAGATAAGGCAATGAGTAGTTTGAAAAAATGCCTCGAAGAAATGTGGTCTCATGGTGATGGAATGCCATTCCATTACTATTAGACCACATTTCTTTGAGGCATTTTTTCAAACAACTCACTGCCTTTTCTCTACTACCACATTTTCCATACATGTCTACCAAAACATTTTATCAATCTAATCACTTCCTTGCTGATATGGATAAAAGCCTAAAATAGGTGCTTTCCAACAAACTATGGATGCTTGGAAAAATCTATCAAATCATAATAGTAAGCAATAGCATAGAAACGGTAGTGAGTAGTTTTAAAAAACACCTCAGAGAATGTCATTCCATCACCATGAGACCACATTTCCTTGAGGCATTTTTTCAAAGAACTTGCCGCCTTTTCTAAGCTACTACATTTTCCATACACATCTACCAAAGCATTTAATCAATCTACTCACTTCCTTGCTACTATGGATAAAATCCTAAATTAGGTGCTTTCCAAAAAACTATGGATGCTTGGGAAAAATCTATCAAATCATAATAGTAAGCAATAACATAGACAAGGCAGTGAGTAGTTTGAAAAAATTATTTGAAGAAATGTGGTGTCGTGGTGATGGAATTCCATTCCATCACCACGAGACCACATTTCTTCAAAGAATTTTTTCAAACAACTCACTTCCTTTTCTATGCTACCACATTTTCCATACATGTCTACCAAAGCATTTTATCAAACAACTTGAACTTCCTTGGTGCTATGGCTAAAAGCCTAAAAAATGTGTTTTCCAACAAACTATGAATGCTTGGAAAAAATCTATCAAAGGATAATAGTAATCAATAGCATAGACAAGGCAATGAGTAGTTTGAAAAAATGCCTCGAAGAAATGTGGTCTCATGGTGATGGAATGCCATTCCATTACCATTAGACCACATTTCTTTGAGGCATTTTTTCAAACAGCTCACTGCCTTTTCTCTACTACCACATTTTCCATACATGTCTACCAAAACATTTTATCAATCTAATCACTTCCTTGCTGATATGGATAAAAGCCTAAAATAGGTGCTTTCCAACAAACTATGGATGCTTGTAAAAAATCGATCAAATCATAATAGTAAGCAATATCATAGTCAAGGTAGTGAGTAGTTTGAAAAAATTCCTTGAAGAAATGTGGTCTCGTGGTGATGGAATGCCATTCCATCACCATGAGACCACATTTCTTTGAGGCATTTTTCAAAAATCTCATTACCTGAAGAATATAAACCAAGCCTTTAGCTAAAACTCCCCTCCAAATTCTATTCAAGGTTCCCATCCTCATCCTCAATTTACTAATCCACAGAACCTTCCACCTTTATTCCAATTATTCATATCCCCACCCGTCCCTCTTCATGTCATGATCGCTCTCCATCTCGTAACCAAGACCATATAATACCATCCACCCCATCCCAACATAATACCATAGAGAAGGAAATGAACTGTTCAAAAAAATGCCTCAAAGAAATGTGGTCTCATGGTGATGGAATGCCATGACACATTTGTTTGTAATGGCATTCCATCACCATGAGACCACATTTCTTTGAGGCATTTTTCAAATAGTTCACTACCTTCTCTATGCTACCACATTTTTTGGTCATGTCTACCAAAGCATTTTATCAAATGGTTCACCACCTTGCTGCTATGGATAAAAACCTAAAACAAGTTCTTTCGAACAAGCTATGTATAGGGAAAATAGTAACCATGATAGTTAGAAATATAGAGTTCAATAAGTACTCAAAATGTTGTGCATTATCTCATACATTATAAGCCATGATGTGCATCACTATTGTAGTTTATTTTATTGAATAATTTGTTGTTTTATTTTCAGATGTTGGAAGCGGATATATCTCCACATCTTCATAGGGAAATGGAGCTTTGTGTTTCTTTTTCTATAGAATCCTCGATTCCTCTCACAGAGGTATGAGGTAGATTACCAAATTTCAATTTTTATTTGTTGTTATAGCTTTTAGTTAGTGAAAATTCAAACTATTATTGATTCGTAGTTTAATTTCTCTTTGGGTGGTTTCTATAGGGCTTCAACATGCCACAATATGGGCATGCAAATATTTCACTCGAGAAGAGTGATCATTTAGTGGCGGCAAGTGATTATTTTGTTAAATATATCATTTTAAATAATGTAATTTTGATATATTAATGTCTTCACCTACTTTGTAAAAGATAAAGCTTGACCAAGAACTAAACCCTAGGAGGAGCACCAGGAGCACTCCTCGAACTCATAATAAATGCACGACAGACTTATCACCATCTAGCCAAAAAACAAAGGGAAATTTTTTATTTCAAGAGCATGGAGAGCAATTAATTTTGATTCCAAAGCCCTTTGTTTTATGCCTCTATGGAATTTTGTACATATTTTTTATTGTATATATTTGACATTATATGTCTATATGGAATTCTCGTAAGCCTATATGGCTATTTTGTATATATTTTATACTTATATAGACATATATTGATGTATGCCTACATGGATATTTGGTTAATACAAATCTTTTTTTATCGATGGTGTCCATTTTTGTATTATAAATTCATGGTTCAATAGATATGAGTTACATGTATTCAAGTGTATACTTTACAACTTATGTGTATACTTTGTGACTTACATGTATTCCAATGTATACTTTGCAACTTACGTATTTTCATGCATATACCTTTTATTCATGCATATACTTTGTATTAATTTGTATATACTGTGTATTCATTTGTATACTTCAAGGGTTACGTGTATTTGAGTAGTTGTGCTTCACTTATTCACATGTATGCTTGACTTATTCACGTGTATACTTATTAATTGGTTAGCCCTAACATTTCTCTTTGTTGTCCTTCATGGTTTGTCTTGAATATTTATTGATTAATGCTAAGCGACTTTATTAGTTGATGCTAAACAATTTCAATATTTTCAGGAACACTAATAGAGTTACAAATTACAAAATTGGACAAATCGAAAAGAAAAGATTAATTGTAAATAAATGCACTAATTATTAACTTGATAATTACTTAGGAATGAGTATAATATATATATATATATATATCAAGAGACGAGCCTTCTAGAATAGAAACTTCCAACTATTAAATAGGCATGAAACTCCTTGGAATATTGCAAAATTAAGCAATTCTTATCTTAAAAATCTAACAACTAGCAAACTTATCTAAAGGAATATTTTAGGCAAAATATTCTACACTAACATTTTCATAATCAATGGCTTGTTTCCATGCTCTCTCCCTAACTATCAACCGAACTTTGTCAAGAAAATCTTTTGATATATTTCTATGTCCATCAGATCAATGGATATAAACCTAACCAAAGCATTCCCAATACTATGAAAGCATTAATCTACCCAAAATTGCAATGAGAGATAAGGAAAATGAACCCACATAGACATAAACGAATAGAGAATAGTTCACCCTTCAATACTTGGTGAAACCATTTCCAAAGTTAGAAGATCTTAAAGATAAAGAATAATTATGATCTATATAATATAGAATTAGTACCCACTTTGATCAGTACAATTTTTCAACCATGGGTTTATCATGCTTTTTCAAATTTGGTAAGAAAGCTTATTTAAGATCCTTGAGCAATGTATTTCCTAGTGCTCCCTTATTCTTACTGTGTCACCAAAAAGTGCAGTCTTTAGACACTTTTTCACTCATATTAGTCTTTTCCCTTGGATTTTGGCCTTGATTTACCTTGATTCAACCTTGTAAGCTTGCAATTCAACAATAACCTAATGGTGTTTTACTAAGGTGTTGTGAAGTGTTGTAGTACATTTCCACACTTTTCTTAGACCCTTTCAACATAATTCACCTAAACAACACCCTTTTACCCCTTTCCAAGCCTTGTGCCAAGGTGTTGTAAGGCATTTTCACCCTTTTCTAGGCTTATCATCACTAATTAACCCTTTTCTTATGCTAATGTGTCCCCTTAATGTACTTTTAGACTCGACTTAAGTGTATTTTGGGAGGCAAAGCTGATAAACTTTATTAAACATTATTTAATTCCTGACCATCACTTGAAATTGCCCAAGTGGTGATGGCGACCTAGTCCCTTTAGGCATAAAATTCAAATTTAAAACAAAATCTAATGGGAATCTTGCCTCCTAAACCCTAGCGTCGGCCTATCATGTTGCATTTCGAGAAAATCAAGGTTTTACATGTACAAATAAGGGTTTTCACCTTCATTTTTCTCTCTCTGAAGCTCATTTTTACATCTCTTCACAAGCAAGCAATCAAGCATAAGAGTTTCAAAAGAAACCTCCATTGGAGTTGTCCTTGCATATTGCAAACCATCAAAAACGAAGGTTTGGTAAGTCTTTCCATTAAGTTAATCATTCAATCTTACTCTCCTTTGATTTGTTTCTCATTTGGGTTTAGCTACCATCAAAGGGGTTTGACTTAGGCAAACCCCTATTTCCTAACCCCAACATTCTCTTGGTATTTGCATGTTTTTGTAGGTTTGTACTCAGATTTGGTGAAGTACAAAGTGTTGGAGAAAGTACAAAAATTCTACTCAAGTCACATCAAAGCATCAAACCCTAGAAGGAGAAACAAGACAAGTTATAAGTCATTTTCGGGAGTTTCAGACACATATTGCTGCAAAAAAGAGAAACATCAACTGAGACCCACATAATCAGGACCTGAATTCTCAGAAAGCATCAAGAGGACTAGGTCACCACTATTGGTGATCTTGTCGCTGTGCTAAGCCTGAAAAAGGGTTTTTGCATTTTTGGGTACCCTTTTCCCCAAAACCTGGTCTGGCAGATTTTCCCGACAGGAGGAGTAGGTTGCCCAACTTGGCATAAGTGTCCCTCTACTGCTTTCATACATTTTCCAAAATATTCTAGAACCTCTCATTTGCAACATCACATTTCTAGGTGCACAAGCTCTTAACTTTCTCGTTTACTTTTTGTTTTGCATACATTTAGGGCATACAGTTTAGTTAGTTTGCATTAGTTTAGATTTACTTTATTTACATTTCATACATTAGATTAACATAATTTCATTTCAAGTTTTCAGCCACACAATACACACACACATCACAACCTTCATCAATCAACCCTCCCTTTGAATGCAACCACCAAAAATCCCATAACCACCAAGAGGTAAGAGTGTCATTCCCACACAAGTGCTCCTAGGATGAAAAACCCTAGGGGCCTAGTAAAGGGAATCCTTTTTCCCTATGTCTACTATTATATTTTTTGTGGTTCACTTACATATCTCAATTCAGTTTAATTCAAAGAGTTCCATCAAATGCTTTATCTAAAATTAAAAAACACATTTTAAATTGGTATTCTATGAGATTTTTCATAAAAATATTCTAGTATATTTAATCTCTTGATTGGAACAACTCAATTAAGCAAAGGATACATAATCTTCACAACACTTGCAAAACATAATACTCATAGTAGATGATGAGTAGTTAACTTCTTGACACATTATCATACAAGCATTTATCTTGAATAGTCTTTAAAAAATTTCATAGAATAATCCTTATAGGATAGAATGAATTGTTATGTTCTTTATCCATCACCATATAAACATGTTGAAAGATGTATATGTCAACTTTTTGCAATATTATTTTATGTATAGGAAATGGACTTGGGAGAAAGTTTTATAATTTATAATACAAATAACCCTCACCTTATACCTCCTTACCACACCCTCTTACAAAATAACTTGTGATATCATAGTAAGGGAAGCTAATACTATATCCTTTCACCGCTATACCTTGGAGGCTTAAAGCTTAACCTGTGGTGGAGAAATATGTTGATAAGTATTAACAAAGGAAACCACTATACCACAGAAGGTCAGAATAGGACATGTGGTGGAGCAGTACACTTGAGAATAGTAATAAAAAGGGGACACTGCCATACCGCAAGAGGAAGAAACATAACCCGTAGTAGAGCGGCGTGTTGATATATGTGTGGAATATACACCATGGTACCACTAGAGATTCAAAGACGGTGAGTGGTAGAGTGATACATAAAAATAAGGATGGAAATACATATCGTGGTACCATGGAAATATGAAATATGATGAGCAATAGAGAAGTAATCTAATAGAAAGGAATCAAAGAACACTATGGTACCATGGAGGAGAGAAAAGTGGCACGAGGTAATGTGGTAAAGTAGTCGTTGAGGCATTTAAAGCATATCTATCACATCAATCAACTTCAAAATATGAATTGAGCTCGATACAAAGATTTGAATCATGTGAATTGATGAGTCGGGAGTAAATGCAACTTGGGATTAAAATATAGAAAATAAGTTGGTTTTTTTTCATTAATGACAACTAAAATCGAATCGTGAACGAGCTCAGAGGGGGGAGGAGAAGAGAGTTTTTCAAAGAAAATCATATCATCGGGTAAGTTCAACTCATTCTTATCTATAAATTTCATAATGGCACCAATGAAAATAGAGGTAGGAGAAAATAAAGATGAAGCCAAGCCTAATAAACCCTCTTTGCAATCAACATTACTTTTTCTATTGCTTGGGTCGGTGAACAAAGGGTCAAAGAATGTTTTTCGGAGATTTAGCTCAGGGTTGTAGAGACCCAATTACACCCCAATCCAATTGGAACCTATACTTGTATTTATACCAGAAGAGAAATGATAATGTTCCTGCATCAAACTCGTGGACCTTGGATGTGGCCAAGCTAATTGTGCCCAATGTCTTCATTCATACTGAGTTAATTGAAGCACTAGCTCACAACTACCATGCCCCAACTAAAACTGTTAGACTTTCAAACGGTGGGTGTTTGGTGGATGTCAATAGGGATGCTATTGTGGAATGTTTTAATCTTAACAAACAAGCAGTAACAAAAGTGAATTTAGTGAAGTTAGAACAAGAATATAAGAGGTTAAGAAGAACCTACCATAGTGATGAGCTCCCCTTACACATACAGGAACCCCATGCCAAAAAGAAGAAAATTGAATCATTGGTTGAATATAGTGATTATGAAGAGGAAGGTGCGGTCCTTTCCTTAACTAAAATAAAATAAGTGGTAGAGCAATAGAAAACTCAGGAGCCT
This sequence comes from Sequoiadendron giganteum, assembly GCA_007115665.2. Taxonomy (NCBI): domain Eukaryota; kingdom Viridiplantae; phylum Streptophyta; class Pinopsida; order Cupressales; family Cupressaceae; genus Sequoiadendron; species Sequoiadendron giganteum. The sequence goes on along the minus strand of CM021100.1, from coordinate 813,005,946 downwards.
CACGACCCTAAAATCAGCATATCAGAAGAAGTTGCAAATGAAATTCAGGATTATGAGAGGGTGATTGCATCTCTGAAGTTTCTGGAGGATGATGATTTCATTCATACCAATGATTTTAAAGATTTTTGGATCAAGATGAAGATGAAATAGTATGATGAAAGATTGAGGATAAATCTCATAGGGGTTGATGATGCAAAATAGGTTGAAGTTCAGGCTCAAACATTGACTGAGCTAAACATTGACAATATTAATGCCACTCCCTAGGAAGCAAGAGAATTAGTGTTGAAAAGTAATATGTTGATCATTCTAGGAATGGAGTTGTCCAAAGTATTTATTCTGGACTAGATTAGATCACAAGATGACCCAATTTCAATTGCATAATTTGATTCAGAGGAAGGGGCATTAGGAACCGAGTATAACCCTACCACTCAGACCCTTGCTTTATGGACAAAACAAAAGAATACAAGGAATCCTAGGCTTTTAGATGTGGTTCAAGAAATGAGGGGGTTAGCTATGGTCAGGACAATGAAAGATACAACTCACACAAAGGATCCAACTATCACCATGCACTATGCAATGTTTACTAAGGATGTTGTAGAAAATATGGAGAAAAGGGTTAGTGAATATGAGAAAAGGCTAAAGTTGTCAAACGATGAGGTAAATAAGTTCATTGAAAATGTGAAGCTAAAAAAAAAATTACAATAGGCTACAATAGTAAGGGGGAATGAAATGGTTGTCTATCATCCACCTATGCAAGCTGAAGACCCACAGGTTTAACAATTAAAGGATGAAATTGATCTATTAAAGAAGCATAATATGGAAGATGTCAAGCATCACATCTTGGATAACCCGAGAAAAATATTGGAGTATAGATTTGGGGCACTAAAGGAGAAAATAGGTGGAATAGACGAGAGCTTTAGCAATCTGGTCAAAGCTTTGGAACAAATAAGTGTTAATACCCCTATTATTGATGAAATCCAAAAGAGGTGGTAACCAACTTATCACACTCTAACCACTCTATGCAAAGCAACATAAAGGGATCCAAACTCCCCTCAAAGACTCAAGCCTACTCAGGAAATGGTAAAAGGGGTGATCGAGGAGCATAAATACTTAGTGGACATAAAGAAGAAAGTGGAGTATAGGAGGAGTGCATTTAACTCTATAAATTATCTCTTCAGCCCCTCAATCATTAAGGATGACTTTCAAATAAAAGGTGTTGAGGAATGGAAGAATGAATTTGATCAAATGATTTCCCAATGCTTGACACATTTATAGAAGATGGGGATATCAGCTTGGATAGGTTTCATACTATGTTGGATGTAATTGTCACACTGGATAATGGATACACAAAGTTCATGGTAGATACCAGGAACCTACTTGACAACAGTTGAAAAATATTCCTTGGAAACATCACCTCTACATAGGCATTCAAATGGCCGAATGATCTGACGATTAAGAAATGGTAGGAAAAATACTTATGCTCACATGAACACTGATTACATCCATCACAAGGAGAAAGAATCATACAGTAAAAGATTTGAATAGGTTTTGGTTGACCACGATCTTTTACTCAAAGATTAACTGATTGTTACACTTGTTATTGTTAATTTCTTTTAGTTATGTTTATGTCTTAATTTCATGTTTTGTTACCAAACGATGTGACTTTTGGTCTAAATCTTGTTGCCTCTCGTATAAATAAGAGATACCAAGAATAGAATAAAATGGATAGATTAGATATGATAGATAGATAGAACAAAAATTTACATAATGTTTACATTTCAAAAAACCATGTTGTAGGAATAATTTTGAGGAAATCAATGAAAAATCTCTAATTCAGTGGTTCCATTTTAGCATTTTTTGTTTGTTGAAGTTATTCAATTGTATGATTGTCTCCAACTTGATGTTTCCTAATTATTTAAATTGATATATCAAGTATATATTCAATGTTTTGATACAAATTTGTTGTACTTGTGTGATGTGATTATTTGGTTTCTTTAAAGAAGAATTAAATTCCTTTTGATCAATCACAGTAATCTGGAAGTGAAAATTGGATCAGTAAAGAAGAATCATATAATTAGGGTTGATATTTTGTCTCTAGTAGAGTTTTTCAATCAATTTATTGCATGTTTATACAAGTTATAAAATAACATTTGTATGCCAAACAATTACAATTTCTGCCAAATAGAAGCCATTCATCATAGACTTTGATTTGACTCTATTTTACCCAACAAGGCACTAGTCTCACCGATTTTATTTATTTAGTTTCATTTGATACTACATCTGTTAACTGAACATATTCATACACCTTGGTATTGCTTATACAATTTATACCAAATTAGGATCATATCTCTCCATTTTTAAATTTCCATTGTGGATAGATTGATTAAGTAGGAAACACAATCTAAGTTCGCTTCAATTGCATAGGTACACCCACCTGGGTCTAGCAGAGCCTGAAGTGAAGAAGGTTCAAATTCATCATTGGGACTTGTATGTTAGCTAAAAACGTATCAAGAGCTTGGAAAACTCTTATGGTTTCAAACCAGCATTTTTGAGACCTAACAGGTTGAGGGTTTAAGGTTGAGGGTTGAGGGTTGAGGGTTGAGGGTATAGGGTTGAGGGCCCAATGTATAGGGTAGAGGGTATAGGGGTTGAGGGTTTAGTGTTTACGGTTTGAGGGTTGAGGGATTAAGGGTTGAGGGTTGAGAATTGAGGGTTGAGGGATTAAGAATTGAGGGTTGAGGGTTTAATGTATAGGGTAGAGGGTAGAGGGTAGAGGGTAGAGGGTAGAGGGTTTAAGGGTAGAGGGTTTAAGGGTTGAGGGTTGAAAGTTGAGGGTAGAGGGTTGAGAGTATAGGGTTGAGGGATTAGGGTTGAGGTTCCAATGTATAGGGTAGATGGTATAGGGGTTTAGGTATTAGGGTTTAAGGGTTGAGGGTAGACAATAGAAGGTAAAGGGTTGAGGGATTAGGGTAGAGAGTTTACTTGGGTTTAAGAGTATTAGGTTTGAGGGATTAGTGTTGAGGGTAGAGGATATTGGGTTGAGGGTATAAGGTATAATTTTCTAGGATTTATGGTTTAAGGGTTTAGGGTTTAGGGTTAAGGATTGAGGGTAGAGGGTTTAGGGTATAGGTTTGAGGGTACATGGTTGTAGGATCAGGGTTTAGGGTTCAACATATAGGGTAGAGGGTATAGGGGTTGAGGGTTGAGGGATTAAAGGTTGAGGGTTTAATTTATAGGGTAGAGGGTAGAGGGTAGAGGGTAGAGGGTTTAAGGGATTAAGGTTTAAGGGTTGAGTGTTGAGGATTTATTGTTGAGGGTAGAGGATTGAGGGTAGAGGGTTGAGGTTCCAATGTATAGGGTAGAGGGTATAGGGGTTTAGGGAGTAGGGTTTAAGTGTTGAGGGTTGAGGGTAGAGGGTAAAGGGTAGAGGGCTGATGGTTTAAGGGTTGAGGGATTAATGGTTGACGGTTTAGGGATTAGGATAGAGATTTTACATGGGTTTAAGAGTATTAGGGTTGAGGGATTAGGGTTAAGGGTGGAGGGTATTGGGTTGAGGGTAATGGGTAGAAGTTTCAAGGGTTTAGGGTTAAGGATTGAGGGTTGAGGGTTGAGGGTTTATGTTTGAGGGTATATGGTAGCAAGATTAGGGTTGAGGGTCCAATGTATAGGGTAGAGGATATAGGGGTTGAGGGTTTATGGTTTAAGGTTTGAGGGTTGAGGGATTAAGGGTTGAGGGTTGAGGGTTTAATGTATAGGGTAGAGGGTAGAGGGTAGAGGGTAGAGGGTTTAAGGGTTTAGGGTATAAGGGTTGAAGGTTGAGGGTTTAAGGTTGATGATAGAGGGTTGAGGGTATAGGGTTGAGGGATTAGGGTTAAGGGTCCAATGTATTGGGTAGAGGGTATAGGGGTTGAGAGATTAGCGTTTAAGGGTTAAGGGTTGATGTTAGAGGGTAGAGGGTAGCAAGTTTAGGGTTGATAGTTTAGGTTATTGGGTTGAGGGTATAGGGTTGAGGGATTATATTTGATAGTAGAGTGTAGAAGGTTTAATGGTTTATGGTTTAAGGGTTTAGGTTTGAGGGTTAAGGGTTGAGGGTAGAGGGTTTAAGGTATAGGTTTGAGGGTATATGGTTGAAGGATTAGGGTTGAGGGTCCAATATATAGGGTAGAGGGTATAGGGGTTGAAGCTTTAGGTTTTAAGGGTTGAGAATTGAGGGATTTAGGGTTTAGCTCCCACTAGCTTGGCAATTTGGTTAAATTGGCAACATAACTTGGCTTGTTTGAAAAAAATGGGTCCAAGAAATGGGGTCTCTTAATGATGCAAATCACTGACAAACCTCATTTCTCGGACCCATTTTTTTAAATAGGCCAAGTTAGGTTGCAGATTTCATCAAATTGGTAAGCTAGTAGGCCCACTAGCTTGCCAATTTGATGAAGTTGGCAACCTAACTTGGTCTGTTTGAAAAAATGTGTCAAATAAATGGGGTCTCCAAATGATTTAAATCATTTAGAGACCCCATCTCCTAGTGATTTACATCACCGAGAGACCTCATCTCCTGGTGATTTACATCACCGAGAGACCTCATCTCTTGGTGATTTAAATCACTGAGAGATCCCATTTTTTGGACCCACTTTTTTCAAACAAGCCATTAGATTTTCAATTTCACCAAAGGATTGAGTGAGAGAGGGAGAGTGACTTGAGAGAAGGATAGGGGGTAGGAGTGAGGGACTTGAGAGAGAGAGAGAGAGAGGGATGAAGTGGGAGAGAGATAGAGGGTAGAGGGTAGAGGGGAGAGATATAGAAGGAGTGAGTGAGTGAGAGAGAGAGACTTGAGAGAGGGAGAGGGGTAGGAGGGAGAGAGTTGAGAGAGAGAGAGAGGGAGTGAGTGGGAGAATGATAGAGGGTATAGGGTAGAGGGTAGAGGGTTTAAGGGTAGATGGTTAAGGGTAGAGGGGAGAGAGATAGGAGTGAGTGAGTGAAAGATACTTGAGAGTTGAAGAGGGCATAGGATGGAGGTACTTGAGAGAGAGAGAGATGGAGGGAGTGGGAAAGAGATAAAGGGTAGAGGGTAGAGGATAGAGGGTTAAGGGTAGAGGGCAGAGAGATATAAGGAGTGAGTGAGAGAGAGATACTTGAGAGAGGGAGAGGGGGTAGGAGAGAGAGAGACAAAGGGTTAAGGGTAAAGGGTAAAGGGTAGAGGGTAGAGGGGATAGAGATAGGAGTGAGTGAATGAGTGAGAGAGACTTGAGAGAGGGAGAGGGGGTAGGAGGGATAGACTTTAGAGAGAGAGAGGGAGGGAGTGGGAGAGAGATATATGGTAGAGGGTAGAGGATAGATAGAAAGAGAGAAAATAAACCTATAAAAAGTGAACTTTCTCATAATGTGAATGCATTTTGAAGTAGTAGAGATATGGCCATTTTTTTAGCAAGATATAATGTGTTTGTGTTATAATGTGAGTGTGTTATAACATGAGCGCATTATAACGTGATAAATTTTTTTCTTTCTCTAAAAAATGATTAAAAAAAACTCATTATACCTGTGATCTCAAGACCCACATTATGCATATTCTCTTGGTTATGCACGTGTTGTGACAAAAAAATTATTTTTGATGATATTGTGAAGTGTGCATGCAATTTTTTCAGATTCCACCACCTTTTTCATGATCTTTCCACCACCTTTGCATGAAATAGCAGATATTTCACATTGAAAGGCATATAATATCAATTCAATTCTAAATTCCATTCAAGAGTGATATACAATTGAAGTTTGGAGGGGAACAAGCTTTTGAAAAAGACAAATTTTTGAGGAGTTTGAAGAAAGAAGCAAAGTCTACATAATTGGGAAGAACTCCATTTGAAACTTTAGTTTTTAGGGTATATGAAGTATTTACACATTTTATTTCATTCTATTTTTCCTTGCTTTGATTTTTGCATGTGATCAATATTCTATTTTGATCATTGTTTGTTTTTCATTATAATCTTAGCTTGTCAATGCACATTTTAGAATACACAATTATTTACACTTTCCAATTAGATTTTTAAACCACATCTCTTTGAGGAATTTTTTTAAACAATTGACTTACCTTGTGTATGCTTCCACATTTTGTATACAAATATATATGATAGAATTTATTGCTAAAATCCAGGAACACTAAGAGGGAGGGTGAATCAGTGTTCACCAATTTTTAACTTTATTAATCTGATCTTGAAAGAACTTATAACATTCAACCAAAATAAATATGCATGAACATAAGATAAACAACCACAACACCATAACACAAGTATTTTTATGTGGAAACCCTATTAGGGGAAAAACCACAGTGGAAGGCCAATCCACAATATAAGTATACTTAGAAATAAGTGTTACAAAATGGGAATGCACTTGCATTCAGAACACTACTAGAGCTCACTGCTAAAAAATGAAGACTCACTATCTTATAAAATATTCATATTAAATACATATGATAGATTTGAACTGAAAGAGTAGAATCTATGAATGCATGATCACAGTTCCAATTAGGCTCAACAATCAAATTCTTGACCTTCTATCTGATTATGCTCTTCTGCTCTTCTCTGATCTAATTCACATCACAAATCCTTTTATGCACAAGTGAAACTATGCATAATCCTTTTTCTATTCGCAACACACACCAAAACAAATTGCACATCTATCAAAATGATATAATCAATCACCTATATATATCCGCCACTAAGGATTTAATCACTACCTGTTGGCTCCAACAAAAGTATGAAAATATTTACAAACTATCGGCTCAATCCATAGTTAATTGTTAATGCACACCAACCAAATTCGGCCATAGCATAGTAATGACCCAAATCAACATGATAGAACATGAAAATACTTAAACAATTACTCCTTGATTATACACAAGATATTATATTCATGAACTCGACTTTCTGTACTGATAAACATGAAATTAATCAACCATATCTTCTAACTTGCACACCAATGAATATGTATCCTGATGATTCTTGAATAAGATAGTACGTATACCAAAATACCTTCCCTGAGATCCATAACTCAAAATGATAACATGAAATTTCATATGAATCGATGAACACAATTCTATCAGATGATCTATTTTTGCTTGACAGTTAATTATAGAACTTCAATCTAACTTCTGGTATGAGAAAATGATGGCATGTGGATCGAATCATTGACTAGGGTTTCCATCAATGAAAACAAATAATATTTGCAGTGTCTCTTTCCAACAATCTCGCCCTTTGGCATTGATGGCAACACTTAGAGAAAAATGACTAAGTGTCAGATCAGTATCAAAATGAATGCACTACCACCCTTCAAAATTCAAAAACACAACTCCCCTTGAGATGATTAAGGCATTTTTCACTGTCCCATTCTCCCCCTTTTACATCATTGGAAAATGCACCAATCCGCATACCAAAAATAAACAAAACTATTATGAACAAATTGTATGTGTACAAACAAGCTTCTATAACTTACATAAACTTGAATAGATCTAAAAAATTGTTCTTCAATAGGTTCAAAATCATGTCCCAAACCTTCTTGAGACTCTCCAGGATAACCATGTGACCACATAACAAGTAAGATTACATTTCTACAGATTCGAGGTTTGTCGGATTACTGACTGCAATAGCATCTTGTGCTTCCTTCAAAGCAGTTAACATTTTTTCCATCTTAAGACCAATTAGTCCTCTAATCTCACAAAATATTTCAACCATTTTACTTTCTTCATGTTTCAAAATTTTATCTTGTCTAGAAGGGATATGACTTTACCTTCTTGCTTTCCAATAGAGACAGTTACAAGATCGAATGCTTGAGTGATATCTACTAACTATTTTTCACATTCTTTTATTTTCTTTTCAAAGTCCTTAGTGAACTTAGATAAAGATATACATGATTTATAAATTTTACCACCTTCAGTCAAAGCACTTTGAATATTCTTTATACAAGTAGCTACCAAATATTTATCCCTAGCTATCAACCCTTTCAATATACTCAATATTTTATCATCAAGCTCCTTTTGTACCTTATTCTCAGCTAATTTCTCAAGGGACTCAAAATGAGTTCTTATAGCATTAATAAGTTTCTTCAACCCACCAAAGGGAGAACCAGATGGATCCTTAAGAAATGTAGGCATTATTTTCTCTAGAATACCAGATGCAAGATTCAACAACTCACTATCTTCAATATGTGATTTCAAAATTTCTTCCCTTTCCTTGTTCTAAGCGAATGAAGCTACCTTCATTTTCTGAATAGGGGATAAAGTGTCCAAGTTGATAGGACCTTTTAGTAGTTCATAATAAAATTCTTCATGTTGTTCTTCTAAAAACTCTTTCACTGCCTTAGTAGTGTCTCTTGTTTTCACATGAACTTCCTTTATTTCAACCTTCTTTTTCTCAATCACTGTTTCCTCAGCTATAGATTCTTTAGAAGTTTCAACTTCTTCAACCTTAGGAGCTTCAATCTCCATAGGAATTTTTTGTATCATGCACATCAAGAGGAATTTGAGTGTCCTCAACTATATCTTATTTTTCTTCTTTTGCTACCAAACTAGGTGAAACATTTCCATCATGCACTTCCTCAGAATCAAGATCGATTCTATTCCTTAACAAAACTTCCTTTAGAATTTTTTCAGTTTCTTTTTCAACCTCTTTAGTTTGATCAATCATGAGATTGTTTACTCTTTTTTTGATCTTGAAATATATCTTAGAACCATTCATAATTTCCCTCATTTCCTCAATAGACATCACTGGACATAAATCTGCAAGAATTCATTCTCTCAACTGCTCATCTTCAGTTCTAGCATTTACTCTTCTCGTTTCCAAAATTTCATAAAGACTCCAGGGTAATGCAAAAATTATTTGAATAAGTGTCTTATTGAAATTATTCAAGTACTTCATTGAGTCTTCCTCAAGAACTCTTTGATCGACACTGTCAAAGGTGTCATACCATTCACGAAGAGGCCTAAGATTTCCATCCTTAATCAATCTGGCCTCCACTTCTTTTACAGACATACCTATTTTGTCAGTTTTCATCTTCTTCTTTGCTTTCACTTCTTCACCAGAGGGCTTGTCCTTTGAGACTGTCACTGCCTTTGTACCCTAATGCTTAATTTATATCACTTCTTCATTAGATTTTGTTTCTTCATCTTCAAAAACAACAACATAAAATACTTTTCTTTTGTCCTTCCTTTTTCCTTCCTTATCGAATGACTTGGCTTGTGTTTTCACAGGACTTAATATTTTTGTAGGACCAGATGGGAGATTAGAGCTTCTTGTAGATTTAGTCTGGGCAGAGGATACTACTGGACTAGTAGATTTAGTTCTAGTTGGCTCTCTTGCTTCAACTTTCTCTCTCTTTCTTCTAGCTCCTCTCACAACGTCTGTAGATATACCCATGCTTTATGCAAAGGCTTCCACTTCTCTTCTTACTCTCTTGAATATTATAGGCTTCTTTAGTTGACTATGTACATGTATATCCTTTTCTAAAAAAATACCAAACATTTCTTTTGATGGATCATGAGGTTTTCTCAATAAATTTTCAACATACATTTTCAAAATATATTCCTCAGCCTCATAGCCCATTGGAATAATCCACACTATTCTAGGATCTACAGCTTCTATTAGGCATTGGTCAATGTCAACCATAAAATAGATAGTATCTTTGTACTTCTCCACAATATATTTAGGAATTTTTTCTCTTGCTTGCATCTCATTCTAAAAGTTCTCGAAATAACCCTAGATTGTAGTATTCCTTGTCTTGCTATCACCAAATCTGTGTAAGATATCTCTAATTTGAGCAACTACTAGTTTATCACCTTGCCATTGTACTTTTCCAAATCCTAGAACTTCATTCATAAACTAACAGAACAAACACAACAACAAATTACCATATTTGAAGGAATTCTTCTTATCTTTCTTGATTTTACCAAGATTTTCCATCAACTGGCTTTTGAGTAGTTCACATAGATCATATTTTGCATTTTCCTTTACCATCTGATATGTTGCATAGATAGTTGTGTCGGATACAAAATTATCTCAGCTGGAATGATAGATTTTGTAACCAATGACCATCGATGCAAATATGACATCCACATCAATAATATCATTAAGTGTCATAGCTCTTCTATCATACAGTGAATTGGTTACATCAGTAACTGTCTGATTCTTCACTAAATTCAAGATTGACAACCCACCAGAGGTATTTAAACCAATAACAAAACTTATGGATTCTTTTGTAATCCTCTAAGGGTTGATTCAACCACATAAATTCAGCATGAACTTGGCTCAAAATATACCGAACCCACTCGCTTTCTTCAAACACATCAAATTTTACAATTTGCATGAATTTCTTCTCCTCTAGGGATTTGAATTCAGGTTTAACACAAAAATCATCTCTTATAATGTGATTATTGTACAAATTAAAAAATTGCAAGCTCCCTAACTCCTCAATGTTTGCATGAATGTATGCCCTAATGTTTTCAATATGCAAGACGCCATATAAAACGGATGAAAGTGCACCTAAGGGCTCTGTCTCAATAGATTTGAAAGGATTCCACTTGAATTTTGGATGGGGTCTATCCTTGACATCAACTACTAACAAAGTAGCCATTTTTACAAAATCACAAGTTCACAATATTTCCTGATAAATACCTTTTTTCCGGATTAGGGGTTTTGTCGCCGAATCGCCTTCACACTTGAATCTTCACCAAATTTGACCAAATTTCACTTCAAAGCTCTCCAAATTTATTCTTCTCAAAGTGAAAAGTGACAAATGAAGAATAAAAATGACCTTTTATCATTCGCACACCTAAAGTTTTCTCATAATAAATTCTTTTGCCCTAACTTATTTGGATACCTTGTTTCCATACACTGTAAAGATAAATCTTATGTGAACCTTTAATTCTGTATAAATACTTTCTCCAACTATTTCAACAACATTTATATATCATTAATGCAATCATTGCACTCATCCATATACTAGTACCAACTACCAACCAAGGGTTGAAGGATTTTCTTGAGAACTCCCCTAGGTCAGAGACCATAACTAATTCTTGGATGAATTACCAAAACCAAATTCTAGTGTTGGCTCATTTTATACAGTAAGACTCTTCTTCACCCATATCTTCTTCATTTCCTTCTTGATCTCAGGTGTAGTGAATTTTCCTTTTCCTTTTTCATTCTTCTCCATGTTTCTTCTTTGATTTACCAGACCCTTTCTGTTTCTACAAAATCTAGCAATGTGACTGGATTTGTTGCAATTGTAGCACAACATGTTTCTTTGTCTAGACCAGTTGTTCCATTGATTTTCTCTTGATCTACACTGGTTAGGAATATGGCCAAATCTATTGCATGAATAACATTTGACATCTCTATTAAATTTGTTCATCATATTTCTGCATTTATTTGACTTATGACCATACTTATTGCGATTGAAAAACTGACCAGAAAATGATGGACCACTTGAGTTCATTCTACTTCTACATTGAGTAGCCATGTGACCAAATTTTTTGCAAACAAAATAGTAACTATTGAACCTTTGATCATTAGGTTGTCTTATTAGATATCTTCTAGATTTGTTCATTTGATTTCCTTTCCTAAATATCTTTTGTCCAGATCTAGAACTTTCTCCTTCCTCATATCCAAGACCTCACTTGTCACCTTCATTTCTATGAATTTTAGTCAGTTCATCAAGCTTTCTTGAGCTGATCTTGAAATTCTCCTTGAATTCATTTACAGTATCAAGTTCATCTCTGAGGGTAATAATATGTCTTTCAAGTTGTTCTTCATTGTTTCTGAATTGGTGCAATTGAAGTGCCGGATTAATGAATCCATCATTAATTTTGTTGCAGTCTTTAGATTTCTCTTTCAAGGATTGGGAAAGGTTCTCTTCATTCTTCTTTCTATCTTCAATCTCCTTGGTCATCCTCATTATAATAGATTCCATCTCATTCTTTAGGACTATATTATCTCTATTAAGCTTTCCAAATTCTTCTATCTTTTGTTTTAGGGCTTGAGTCATTTGTTCATCTTCCATTCTTTTATCGTCATTCTACTTAATTTGATCATAGATTTCCCTTCTCTTCTCCCCGGACTTATTGATTTTATCTTTCAAAGACTCAATGAATTTCTCAGCATCCATGAGGTTTGCTTGCAATTTATGAACTTCAGATTTTGACTGATCAAGATCATCTAGGGCCACGAGGAGTTGTTGTTGAAGACTATTTGAGTCCATTGAATTAATTTCCCAGATCTTCCCCAATTTTTTAAACTTCTTCCAAGGAACTAGGCTCTAATACCAATTGTTGGAATCAAGGAACACTGAGAGGGGGGGTGAATCAGTGTTCTACAATTTTTAACTTTATGAATTTGATCCTGAAAGCTCTTATAAGATTTAACCTTAATAAATATGCATGAACATAAGATAAAAAACCACAACACCATAACACAAGGATTTTTACGTCGAAACCCTATTAGGGGAAAAACCATGGTGGAAGGCCAATCCACAATATGAGTATACTCAAAAATAAGTGTTTACAAAATGGGAATGCACTTACATTCAAGCACATTGCCTAGAGCTCACTACTAAAAAATGAAGACTCACTATCTTACAAAATATTCAGATTAGAACCATCTGAGAGATTTGAACTAAAAGAGTAGAATCTATGAATTTCGGATCATAGTTCTAGTTAGGCTCAACAATCGAATTCTTGACCTTCTATCTAATTCTTCTCTTCTGCTCTTCTCTTCTCTAATTCACATTACAAATCCTTTTATGCACAAGTGAAACTGTGCATAATCCTTCTACTATTCAAAAGAAACACCCACACACATCACACATCTATCAAAATGATATAATCAATCGCTTATATATATTCACCACTACGGATATAATCGCTACCTATCAGCTCCAACAGAAGTATGAAAATATTTACGAATTGTTAGCTCAATCCATAGTTAATTCTCAATGTGTACCAACCAAATTCATCTATATCATAGTAATGACCCAAATCAACATGATTGAACAAGAAAATACTTAAACAATTACTCCTTGATTATCCGCAACATATTATATTCATGAAGTTGGATTTCTGTATTGATAAATTAGAAATTAATCAACCAGATCTTCTAACTTGCACACCAATGAATGTTTATCTTGATGATTCTCATATAAGATAGTATGTATACCAAAATACCTTCCTTGGGATCCACAACTCAAAATGATAACTGGAAATTTCATATGAATTGATGAACACAATTCTGTTGGATGCTTTATTCTTGCTTGATAGTTAATTACAAAACTTTGATCTAACTTCCAGTATGAGAAAATGATGATGTTTGGATTGAATCACTGACTAGGTTGCCATCAATGACAACACCAAATAACGTTTGTAGTGTTTCTTGCCAATAGTTACAGTTAAGTATAATAATACATCACTTCAAAATCCTTCACTATGGATGTACATAGCCCTCTCCAGAGCTTTCATTTTGGTATAGACATGGGGGATTTTGGAAAATGTAATTGAATTTGGTTTTACACCTAGAAATGCATATGCTTTAAATTGTCTAAAGCCTTTTGAATAAATTTATTTTGTACATATCCTGCAATCATTCTAGTCCATGAGGACATATCTAATTGAGGTATTTTTTCAAACAGTTATACCAAGTAGTTGATTACCTTGTCTATGCTACCAAATTTTATATACATGTCTACCAAATAATTTTATCAAATAACATAGACAAGAAAATCAATTGTTTGAAGAAATGCCTCAAATAAATGGGGTCTATGGTGATGTGCATTTTTTTAAATATCTGATTGTATTGTCTATACTACCAAATTTTCCATTAATTTCTCTACAAAATTGGAGTATACTCCTCCCACATTGATGGTATTTGAATCTATTTTGGTTTTCATCTCCATTTCTAAATTTACCTCATCACTAATGGTGATATATTTTAAATGTTTCCTTGATTAGTCTACCTACAAGGGATTCTAACCCTTCTCTTCATTGTTTCAATGCTCTTTATTCAAGGCTAAGTTAGCAACATGGGAAAGGTGAATCCTATCTTGCAATCATGGTATGCCACAAGACCACATTTCTTTAAGGAATTGGATCCAAATATTCATGTGAGCATTGAGAAGCTAGTGAGCTCAATAGCTTTCCAATGCAGTAGGGTTGGAAAGGTAGGGGCAACATGAAAAAATAATTCATAGAAATGGGGTCTCATTGTGATTTTTTAATCACCATGAGACCCCATTTCTATGAGGCGTTTGTTCATGCTGCCCCTACCTTTCCAACCCTATTGCATTGGAAAGCTAGTGAGATCACTAGCTTGCTAATGCTCTCATGATTTTTTGGATCCAATGCCTTAAATAAATGTGGTAATGTGGCATGCCATGATTGCAAGATAGGCTCAAAATGGAAGCATGGACAAGGCATGCAAATTGTTTGAAAATAATTCTTTCATAGAAATGTATGCAAAATGTGGTAGCATTAAGAAGCCAGTGAGATTAGTAGCTTTCCGATGTGGTAGGGATGACAAGGTAGGGGAAACATGAAAAAATTCCTCAGAGAGATGGGGACATCACCATGAGACCCCATTTCTATGAGGAATTGTTTCATGCTACCCCTACCTTGTCAACCCTATCGCATTGGCAAGCTAGTGAGCTCACTAGCTTGCTAATTCTCTCATGATTTTTTGGATCCAATGCCTTAAATAAATTTTGTCATGTGGCATTCCATGATTGCAATATATGATCAAAATGGAAGCATGGACAAGGCATGTGAATTTTTTGGCAATAATGTTTTTCGTAGACATATATGCAAAAAGTGGTAGCATTGAAAAGCTAGTGAGCTCACTTGCTTGCCAATGCAGTAGGGTTGACAAGGTAGGGCAGCATGAAAAAATTCCTCATAGAAATAGGGTCTCATCACCATGAGATGTCATTTCTATGAGGCATTTTTTCATGCTTCCCCTACCTTGTCAACCCTACCACATTGGCAAGCTAGTTAGCTCACTAGCTTGTCAATGTTACCACATTTTGCATACCTGTCTACAAAAAACTTATTGCCAGAAAATTCACATGCCTTGTCCATGCTTCCATTTTGATCCTATCTTGCAATCATGGCATGCCACATGACCAAATTAATTTAAGGCATTCCAACCAAAAAAATTATGTGACCTTTTTCTATGCTAGAAATACTCTTTTACAGGATGATTGTAAGCATTTTGTACGAAGCCTTGAATGACATATATTTCATTTATTTGTATGGATTCATTTTTTAGGAACTAATATTTGTCTTGTTACCATGCTACAGGTAAAATTATCCAACATGGAAAGGAAATGAAGAAGGAATAAACAAACAAATGAAGAGTATGAAACTAGTAAACAAAAAAATAGAGAATGGATGAGGGAATATAGTCAGAAGAAGAAATTGGATATGATTGACGAAAACAATCCAATTGAAGATGAACCCCAACAATCAAAAAGAGAAAAGGTATTGGAAGCACAAGAGGAATGAATGTGAAAGCATGTGAAAGCATCATGCTAAGATAGATTCAAATACTATAGTTGGAGACACACCCTCTACCATAAGTGAATACGAAGGGACACCTTTAAGAAAAAGTGAATATGGAGGGACACCATCTACCACAAGTGAATATGGAAGGACACCATCTACTGCAAGTGATTATGAAGAGACACCATCCACCACAGGTCAATTTGAGAGTAGATCATCACTCAGATTTGATGAATAAGGTATGCCATCATTCAAAATTTTAACCTTGAGGTATGTCATCTATTCCACCCTTGATCGAAGGTATGTGATCTATCCCACGCCACTTAAATATTAATGAAATTCCTAATGTTGATATGTTTGTACCCAAGAGAACACCACCTAGAATTTTGTGTAGAAAGCCAAAGTATCTGATTAATATTGATGAGGATATTTTACAGCACATGGAAGGTAAGATTCCAACATACAATTGTAGAATATATGCTAATAAGATTTGGAAATTATTCTTTGAAAGGATAAATGAGACTCCAAGATGTAAACTATTTGTTGGAATGATGTGGGGTATAAATTATAGAAACATCATAAAGATTATTGGGTTGATAACATCAAATTATTCAAGTGAAAACACTCTTGTGAAGAGTCTAATGGATGTTTACGAGAATGTGGGTAAGACCTCACGCTTAAATGATAGTAATATCACCCAACGTGTCATTACAACAACTTTGGTAAGTAGTAAAACAAGGATATCTTGTCTCATAAAAAATATGAGTGAACAATTAAGAAATAATAAAAAAAACTTTATCAAGAGTTGTTCAAAGGTGGCAAAGAATTGAGGCCACTAATTCAAATGAATTATGGAAATTCTTGGATAGACTCCCACAAAAAGATAAAATAGTTGTTGAAGTATTGATAACACTAATTGAAGACTATTGGAAGAATAACATAAGGCCATCTCTGAATAAAAGGGATGTTGTAAGAAGGAGAATCGATAGTAAGAACTGTGAGCCACATCCAAAGCATTTTTTGGATACGACTCAAACCCAATTTTTGGGTAAATTTCAATAGGATTATCCTCAAATTAAAAAGTTTCAAATATATTTTGAAATGCTTAAACCTTTTAATGTCAAGATAAATCACACATGCACTACTTGTTGTTGTAGACTGCATATTGGTCTCTCTAACCATTATGACGTTTATTTTTCTATATGTTTAGATTTTCTTACTAACAATGTTTTGAAGGATTGTGGCATACATGCCCCACCAAAATATTCAAAAGAGTTCTTATAAAAAAATTATGTGAAATAGAGGATGGCCAAATATTCTACAAGAAACTATGCTTGGAAAATTCACATCAGTGTTGTGGGGGCTTGATATGTATGCCATTATGTCAACATATGGAAAGAAAACAAGAGGTGGGAAAGCAACTGGTAGATTTCAAGAAGTATAAAACAATGGAATACATCATAAAATATGGTAGTCAAGAAAAAAGGTGTGATTTGGTTATTGAAAATATTCCAGTGTATCAGTTTATGTCACCATTTCGTGACAATATAGTGTATGGGTTTACAAGAAATACCCATAGAGCTCGATGGTTGGAAACAAAATTCAATTTATATAAGGACACCTTTCCAATTAGCATCATATTTTTAGTGGTCAAATTTGTAGAGAGCTACACTCTATAGCTACAATGTGAGGTGCAGTCACAATATTACAACTCCGCACAATTTTTGATATTTGTGCACATATAAATCATTTATGCAGTTGATAGTACAAAGGACCAAAGGAAGGTATTGAGAGAGTATCACTTTTATATTAGTGATGATCACTTCCAATTGTTCTATAATGATTTGGATCAAAGGGGAATAACATATAGTTGGAATATAAAATGGTCGGATAATTGTGCAACATAGTTCAAAAACTCACACATGTTCTACTAGTTGAGTAGAATGCATGTCATTAGAGGTGTTCAACATATGTACAAATTTTGTGAGGGTAGACATGGAAAGGGAGAGCATGGTAATGTAGAAGAATGTGTCAAAAGAGCATTAGCATGAGAAGAGTTAAAGTATAAATACAATACAAAGTTGATAGATGCAAAATCAATCATTGAGTGGTGTAATGATTCGATGGGTCCAGGTAATGAAAGTACATCTTCAGTTTGTAGATTTTTTTGGTTGATGAATGATACTAACATTGCACCATATGAGGATTGTTGTACACTAACAAGATCGAGTGAGATACACTCTTTCCTTATCTCAAATGCAGGTTCATGGAGTATCCATACACAAAAGATGGTATGCTTTTGTTCTTCATGTACAATGCAAGCCTAGGATGATTGTGCGTTAAAGGAGTGGGTTGAGAAATGGTCATTAAGTTATCTTAGCCCACTTCACACATATCACCTTCCGATGGAAATGGAACTAACAAAGATGGACTCATAGATTGACTTTGACCACATATTAGATCTAGTTCAACTAGGTAATATATCTACTTGCATAGTTTTTGAAGTAGTGTATTTGTAATGTTGACTTATTTCATCTAATTTGTTGCACATATCAATGTAGGGCATGTTTATATAGTTATTGCAGATGAAGACAATGAAGATGGGTCAAATTATTACTTGTGTCATTGTGTTGAGGGGAAAAATAAATTAGAGGCCCCAATTATAAATGGAGAAAACATCGAATACCCTACAGGCTCAATTGTTGTTACTAGAATGTGGCCTAGAGGGTACCCACATAAGAGTGTTAAATTTTTACTATTTTAGGACTTTGTCATGCATCAGAAGATTCTTCATTACTCAAATCTTATCGTGGTGTCCAATGTTCACTTCACAAAATATGGGGGTAGACCTTTGAATAAGACCTTTTAGAAGGTGCATGAGTCTAACCATGAGGAAATACTTGACACAATAAAGAGTAGAGAAGACCCGAATGGTTCGTTGGATTAATTTTTTAGTATGCACATTGGTTCTTATTAATTTGTAAGTATGCACATTAATTTGTATGATGAAAATGCTATCATCTAATTTTTATATCATATATGTAGGTGATTGATGAGGTTATCAAACTTGAAAATGTAGCACACTTTACATTTAGAACAGTGCTAAAGGATACAAAGCTCAATGGTATTTTATTTTTTCTCAAAAATATGAAAAAAAGTGATGTAGGATATTCTTTATCCATTAGTAAACTAAGTGGAAGATTAAATTTATTTATTTTATAATATATTACAAGTTTCCAAAAGGTTGGAAAGTAATTTAGTTTTTTTCCATTCTATTCATTTTCTATTCATGAGAGGTTGTTGTGTGTAATAGGTATCTTGGAACTCCCAATAAAGATGTATAGCCAAGAGTGACTAAGTTGAGAGAATACATGCCTATCCTCAATGGAAGTATCAATATTTAAGCCTTGTTGTTCCCAAATTGAAACTAAATGGTGTGGATTTGCTGTCTATAAGTGTCTTCCTTCTATTTTTATTTCATTTCCATTTTAGATGCTCTTTCTTTTTCTTCTTTTACTTTGCCTCTTTGTAAGAAAACTACTAAAACTTTATTGGTGTCTCCTTGCAGAAAATGCTGATTTATGAGCCATCCAAGAGAATCTTAGCCAAAAAATAAATGCAACATCCTTAATTTGATGATCTTGAAAAATATCAATTCTGATTTTAAGCCATTATAAAAGTGTGTGTGAAGCTTAGCGGGGGAATTTCAATTTATTCATTTGAAGTTAACCTCATCATGAGCACCTATGATGTAGAAATTATAAGAGCATCTCAAATTTCATGTTATTCTATTCATGAGAGGCTATTGTGTGTAATAGGTATCTTGGAACTCCCAATGAAGATGTATGGATAGGAGTGACTAAGTTGAGAGACTGGCGTGCCTGTCCTCAATGGAAGCATCAAGATTTAAGCCTTGATGTTCCCTACTTGGAACCAAATGGTATGGATTTGTTGTATGTAAGTGTCTTCCATCTATTTTCATTTCCATTTTGGATGCTCTTTCTTTTTCTTCTTTTACTTTGCCTATTTGTAAGTAAACTACTAAAAAATGATTGGTGTCTCCTTGCAGAAAATGCTGATTTATGAGCCATCAAAGAGAATCTTAGCCAAAAAAGCTATGCAACATCCTTATTTTGATGATCTTGACAAATATCAATTTTGATTTTAAGCCATTATAAAAGTGTTTGTGAAGATTAGCGAGGGAATTTTAAGTTATTCATTTGAAGTTAACCTCATCATGAGCACCTATGAGGTAGACACTATAAGAGAATCTTGAATGTATGATTGATATTGTAAAAGATCTGCGAAGACAGAGTACCTAAGACATACTTGAATCATATATT
Source organism: Sequoiadendron giganteum (assembly GCA_007115665.2). Classification (NCBI taxonomy): domain Eukaryota; kingdom Viridiplantae; phylum Streptophyta; class Pinopsida; order Cupressales; family Cupressaceae; genus Sequoiadendron; species Sequoiadendron giganteum. The sequence goes on along the minus strand of CM021100.1, from coordinate 812,986,083 downwards.
TTGTTATTATGAGAGAATCTTATAACTTGAGTTTGTGTGCATGAAAATGGGGAAAATTGATTCAAGTGGGGTGTTGGAATTCATATAGTTTGATTTTTTTTGCATGATTTTATATTACCACTTGATAGTTTTGATAAAGAATTGTGCCTATAAGTACACACACTTGGGTTTCAAAATGGTGTATGAAGCATATTAGACAATTGTAGCACAAATGTATAAGAATTAGGACTGCCAAATAAATCTCATTTTACTGTAAACATCATATTATTAATATAGTGAATGTAATAACCATTGATGGTTTCCAATCATTCTTTAACTTCTTTTATCCTCTCCCTATTATAACTAGCACCAATTGACTAACTTATTATAGAAAATTAATTTATTAAAAAAAATCAACCTAATGATTATATATCAATATCAATATAGCATACCATCTATTCACATAAATATTTGTAATGACATTTAATCAAAATTTGAAATTTATCACTGCCCTCAAACATTTGTAATTCATGCAACATAATCCCTTAACACTCCAAATTATAAAAGGGAAATAATCTTTGACGACCTATTACTTAGAGACCATGTCAGTTACGAGCATTATTTTTGAGGCATTGAGATTTGGAAGGGAACCTCTATAATAACCTCTCTCGATTTTTGTTATCTCAAAGTCATTTTATCGTGGTGTCTAATTTTCACTTGATAAGAAAAGTGTCAATTGCAAGTAGTGTAAAGTTGCAAAGTGTGGAAAATTTAATTCTGCAGCTAGTGTGACCAAATGGAGTGTTCCAACACATCTAGATGGGTACTTCAATGTTAGGCATGGTCCTCTTTCACACCCAAACACGTCAAATCACTATGAGCTACGTTCAACCGACTCAATCCCTTAAGGGTCCAAATTAGAAAAGGGAAACAATCTTTGATGACCTGTTACTTAGAAATCATGATGCTTACAAACTCTTTTTCTGAGCCTATGAGATTGCATTAGGTCCCTCTATAATAACCTCTCTCGGTTTTTATTATCTTAGAATCATTTTCCCGTGGTGTCCAGTTTTCACTTAATGGAAAAATTGTCAAATGCAAGAAATATAAAGTTGCAAAGTGTTGCAACTTTCGTTTCGTAACTCATGTGACCAAGTAAACTATTCTAATACATTCAGATGGGTACATTTATGCTAGGAATTGTGCTCTTTCACACCCAAACATGTTGAATCACTTTGAGCTATGTTCAAACAACTCGATCCCTTAAGGGTCCAAATTACAAAAGGGAAACAATATTTGACAACCTATTACTTAGAAACCATGATGCTTATGAACTCTCCATTGGAACTTATGGGATTACATTTGGCCCCTCTATAATAACATCTCTCAGTTGTTTGTTTTTATCTTGTAGTCATTTTCCCGTGGTGTCCAGTTTTCACTTGATGGAAAAAAGGGTCAAATACAACTCGTGTAAAGTTGTAAAGTGGTGCAAAATTCATTCTGCAAATCATGTGACCAAATGAACTATTCCAACACATCTGAATGGGTACATTTACACTATACATGGTCCTCTTTTGCACCCAAACATGTTGAATCACTTTTAGCTATGTTCAACTGACTTGATCCCCTAAGGGTCCAAATTACAAAAGAGTATAAATATTTGATAGCCTATTACTCAGAAACTATGACACTTACAAAGTCTATTTTTGAGCCTACAAGATCATGTTGGGCCCCTCTACAATAGCCCCTCTTAGTTTTTGTTATCTCAGACTCATTTTCCTATGCTTTCTAGGTTTTTCTTGATGATAAAATTGTCGAATGCAATTAGTGTAAAGTTCCAAAGTGGTGAAACTTTCATTCTACAACTTATGTAACCAAACGAACTTTCAAATGCATTCAAATGGGTACTTTTACACTAGGCATAGTCATTTTTGGCACCCAAACATGTCGAATCAATTTGAGCTATATTCAACCATCTTGATCCCTTAAGGGTCCAAATTAAAAAATAACAACAATCTTTGACTACATGTTACTCAAAAATCATGACGCTTATAAACTCTTTGTCTAAGACTATGGGATCATGTTGGTCCCCTAGGTATGTGCAGGATCATCATGGAAAAAATAGGCCCTTAAGTGGCAATAAAATTCAGAAAATCAGAGTTAGGCAACTTGACGTAAAAATTTGAATAAGTTATCTATATTATTTCAAAAATATGTAGAATAGAATTTGTAGAAAATTTAATGTAGTTTCTAAAATACTAGGCTTATTTATTTTGAAAAAAAAATCTATTTGGTAAAAATTTGAAATTTCAATGCAGTAGTACTTAAATTTCAGGGAAAAAATAAGAAGTAGGTGTCTGTCTGACCACCCTAACCACAATAAAATGATAATTATTTTTTATAATATTTTATATATAAGTAGGGGACTCATGTCCCGATGTGATGCATATTTTTTTGTAATTTTTTCCAAGTAAATAATTAATTATGAATTTTTATTACAACTTTTAAAAAATATAAAAACTCGTATGTCTGACCACCTTAACTTGGTCAAAACTTCATGAAATTCAATTTTTTTTTTTTAATCCTATAGTATGTGAAGCATAGAATGTGACACATGTTTTGGATTCAAAAAATGTGATACCGTTTGAAAGCTATAGATTTTTTTCAATCAGCCTATCAATCAAGACTTTAGTTGTAATTCAAATAGAAAATGAATAATAATAATATATTAAATTCAAAGTAGAGCATAATTTATATTGGTGGGAAGTCGAGAATCTTCTTTAAAAACCCTTTTCGTTTCATCAATTTTGGGTAAAAAAAAAGTTGTCAGCTACATGGGCCATCATATCACTTAGATATCGCCACTTTTTGGCCCATCATGATCCTGCACATACCCCCTTGTATAATAACCTCTCTCTATTTTTGTTATCTCAGAGTCATTTTCTCGTGGTGTCTAATTTTCACTTGACGAAAAAAATGTCAAATGCAAGCAATGTAAAGTTGCAAAGTGGTTCAAATTTTGTTACGCAACTTGTGTGACCAAACGAACTATTCCAACACATCCATATGGATACATTTATGCTATGCATGGTACTCTTTCACATCCAAACATTTGAAATCACTACAAGCTATGTTCAACAAACTCCATCCCTTAAGGGTTCAAATTGGAAAAGGGCAGCAATCTTGGATGACCTATTACTCAAAAATTATGATTCTTACAAAATCTATGTTTGAGCCTATGGGATCACATTAGGCCCCTCTATAATAACCTCTCTCATATTTTTTTAATCTTAGAGTCATTTTCTCGTGGTGTCCAGTTTTCACTTGATGGAAAAAGAGTCAAATGCAAGCAGTGTAAAGTTGCAAAGTGGTCCAAATTTCATTCTATAACTCATGTGACCAAGTGAACTATTCCAATGCATCCGTATGGGTATGTTCACACTAGGAATGGTCCTCTTTTGCACCCAAACATTCTAAATCACTATGATTTATGTTCAATCTACTCAATCCCTTAAGGGTCCAAATTGCAAAAGGGCAACAATCTTTGATAAGTTGTTGCCCAAAGACTATGTTAGTTACAAGCATTCCATCTAAGGCACTGGTATCACATAGGGAACCTCTACAATAATATATCTTATTTTATTTTTTATCTCAGAGTCATTTTCTCGTGGTGTCCAATTTTCACTTGATGGAAAAAGTGTCAATTGTAAGTAGTGTAAAGTTGCAAAGTGGTGCAACATTCATTTTATAACTTGTGTGACCGAATGAACTGTTCCAATGCATCTAGATGGGTATTTTTACGCTAGACATGGTCCTATTTTGCACCCAAACATTCTAAATCACTTTGAGCTACGTTCAATCAACTCGATCCCTTAAGGGTCCAAAGTGTAATATGGTTGCAATATTTGACTGACTATTATTCAAAATTTGTGACACTTATGAAATATTTTTCTGATCCTACGGGATAACATTAGGCCCCTCTACAATAATATCTCTTAGTTTTTGTTATGCTGGAGTCATTTTCTCGTGGTGCAACTTTTATTCTGCAACTCATGTGACCAAATGAACTATTCAAATGCACCTTGATGGGTCTTTTATGCTAGGCATGGTCCTCTTTCACACAAAAACACACCAAATCACTATAATCTATGTTTAACTAACATGATCCCTTAAGGGTCCAAAGTGCAAAATGGATGCAATCTTTGACAAACTATTACTCAAAATTCATGACGCTTACAAAATCTCTATTTTAGTCTTTGAGATTGCAATGGGTACCTCTACAATAACCTCTCTTTCTTTTTGTTATCTTGGATTCATTTTCCCATTGTGATGACTTTTCAATTGATGGAAAAAGTGTCAAATGCAAGTAGTGTAAAGTTGCAAAGTGGTGCAACTTTTGTTCTACAACTCGTGTGACCAAAAAAATTGTTCCAACACATCCATATGGGTACATTTACACTAGGAATGGTCCTATTTTGTACCCAAAATCACTGAATCACTTTGAGCTATGTTCAACCAACTCGATCCCTTAAGGGTCTAAAGTGCAAAATCGGTGCAGTATTTGATGGGCTATTACTCAAAAATTGTGACAATTAAAAACTCACCGTCTGAGCCTATAGGACATGTTGGCCCCCTCTACAATAACCTCTCTCATTTTTTGTTATCTCGGAGTCATTTTCCTGTGGTGGTGACTTTTCAATTGATAGAAAAACTATCAAATATAGGTTGTGTAAAGTTGCAAAGTGTTGCAACTTTCATTTTGCAAGTCATGTGTCCAAATAAACTATTTCAATGTGTTTAGATAGGTATGTTTATGCTAGGAATGGTCCTCTTTTGCACCCAAACACATCAAATCACTCCAAGCGACGTTCAACTGAATTGATCCCTTATGTTGGCATGCAAAACATTTGAAAAGATAAACATTCACATGATAGTTGAGGAGTATGAGTTTTCCACACCAAGAGCTTATGATCATGCTCAAGTCTAGAAAGGGTAAGATATTTTTTAATTATCCTCCTTTCCCTTAGGAAATTCATTTCTCAAGGATCTTAAATAAGCCTTCTTACCAACATTTAAAAAAGCATGATAAGCCCATGGTTTAAAATTGTTTAGTCATCAAAGTGGGTACTAATTCTATATTATATAGATCATATTTCTTCTAATTTTGGCAATGGTTTTACCAAGCTATGAAGGGTGAACTATTCTTTATTCAGCTATGCCTATGTGGGTTCATTTTCCTTATCTCTTGTTGCAATTTTGGGTGTATTATTGCTTTCAAAGTATTGGTAATGCTTTGGTTAGATTTATATCCATTGATCTGATGGACATAGAAATACATCAAAGGGGTTTCTCAAAAAAAATTGGTTGACAGTTGTGGAGGGACCATGGAAACAAGCCATTGATTATGAAAATGTTAGTATAGAATATTCTGCCTAAAATATTCCTTTAGATAAGTTTGCTAGTTGTTATATTTTTACAATAATGATTGTTTACTTCTGCGATCTTTCATGGAGTTGCATGCCTATTTTGTAGTTGGCAATTTCCATTCTAGAAGGCGCATCTCTTCATATATATATTATGCTCACTCTTAATCAATTATCAAGTTAATAATCAGTGCATTTATTTATAGTTAATATTTTATTTTCAATTTTTGCTATTTTATAATTTGTAACTCTACTAGAATTCCTAGAAATATTGAAGTTGTTTAGCATCAACCAATAAATATTCAAGACAAACCATCAAGGACAACAATGATCAAATGCTAGGGCTAACCAATTAATATGTATTAAAGAGAATTCCTATTAATTAAATACAAATTATTTGATTAATTATCCTAATTTCCTCTACTGTTTGAATAAATAGAAATATTTATTTATATAGTTCAGGTTCACATTCACATTTAAGTTCTTCCAATCTCATCTTAATTAAATAAACAAAATTAAATACTTTGTTTAATTTAATTATCAAAGCCCTATTTCATTCTATCACATCAATCTTAAATTAATTAAATAAAGATCAAACACTTTATTAATTAATTGCCATATTCCTCTGTTTAATTTAATAAAAAACTTCTATAGTTCGTTTTATTAAATTATTTATCTCCCTTTTGCTATTTTAAATAAATAAAAAATATTTGAATTAAAAAAAAAAGAATATTCCATCTATATTCTTTCAAAAATGAATTAGATATCCTATGTCAAATTTAATGCTTTGAAACTTCACGGGAAGTTTTGGAGACAAATTGGAGACAAATTCCAAAATCTTCTCTCAATCCTCCTCCATCAATCTTTCCTCTTCTCTTGCCTGGTGTTTTCATGGGTAGAGACAATCTCCATTTTTCTCTCAATCTCCTCCATCTCTCAACATTCAATCCTCCAGATTGAATCCAAGTCTTTCAATGCCTTCCCTGTTCATTTCTACAACCAGAAAATCTATAAATAAAGCCTCATTGAACCAAAAAAATGATCCAGATAATCAAGTTTATGCACTCTTACTCTGCAGGAATTCAAGCATCAAATATCAAGCATCAAGCATTCAAGCAATTCAGCAATCAAGCTTCAATACCATGGTTGCCTCCTGTAGCTGCAATTATCTGTTTCATATCATTTCTTGCTAGTTTAATTCATTTATCATCTAGTATTGTCATATTTAGTTCCATATCACTGGATTAACATCCATCTCATTCTTTGAATTGTCATTTTAACAATCATAGTGTCCTCACGATCTGAGAGCAATAGTGGTTTAATAAATCTTTGAGGATATAGAACAATATGACGCTTTCAATTGATTACTGCTTTGATTTAGTTCAATTTGAGTTATCTTTGATATAATGTCTTATTAAGAAGTGTATTAATGTTATTTACCTTATTCCACACTTACAATTTGGTGCCCATCGTGGGGCATTAACCCCAATTTTACAATTTCTTTTTCTGGAAAGAGTTTTTTGCTCATAGGTTCTCGGCGTGTTTTCTTTTAGCGCTTTCGTGAAAAACTACAACACTTCCAGTCTCTATTTTGGCACTTCCGTGTTACTACAGTGCTTCTGTCAAAATTTTTAGCGTTTTCATCTTTACCGCTTTTGTCAATTGTTTCGGCACTTCGATGATTTAGCGCTTCGGTGTCCTGTTTTAATGCTTCTGAGTTTTAGCGCCTCAGGTAACTGTTCTAGCACTTCGGTGCAATAGTCCAGCGCTTTTGTAAAATCAGTCTGGATCAGACGCTTTCGCGCCCAGATTTTAATTTTTTTCACAGTTGGAATAAAATTCATCAATCCAAGGATAGACACTTTAGGTTTACTAAAATTTAGCAATCTTAGGATAGTCACTTGTTGGTTTTTAAAATTCATCAATCCTAGGGTAGCCACTTTTTATTTTCTTAAAAGCAAATTTATCAATCCTAGGATAGTCACCGCATTTTTACAGTACAAGTTAAAAAGAACTAACATGATTTTTGTGAAGCAACACCTTCACTTAGATTAGAAAATTTATTTTTGGGTTTAAAACATAACAACTTATATGTTGTGCTTGTGGTGATTAGGCTTATGCTCTGCCCTTAACTGGGTGACCAAAGTGCCAGATCCACTTTTACTTCATGTCATTTACGCTTTGTTAAATCCTTTAGAAGGCCTACCGTAGTGGGAAAAAGTACTCACCCTACGGGAACGACCTAAGTGGGAACACCTAAAGCCAAGGATTCCAACCCACTATAATAATAATGCAAGTTGTTGATGAAAGTCCAACTTGACGGTAGTGTGCAAGATAACCATCCCCAAAATATTTGTTCTAAAGATTGGGAGGTCTCTTGAGGGAGTTTATCATTTTCCGCATCGTACGGAAGCCTTATCTACGAACCATAGAGTAGTTTCCCGTCGAGTCAATATCCATACATTGTCATACTCATAGTGCAAGGGGAGGGAAGAATCTGCCCCCAAGACACTCACCATATAATTACCAAGGACTGCTTGCTCAAGGGATTCGGTATCCACTTCTGTCACTTTGAGTACGCACCTGGAAATGACAAAAACATGGGCGCCCTCTAGGGGGTGACACGACTGTGTGAGTCAATGTAATTCAAGATGTGGGTTGTGAGTATAATGATGACCTAATTTTCCTTAAGTGTGAGTTTGTTTGATTTGTATACAATTTTCAAAACAACCCGTCAAAATCAATAAAAACCATTCATCATTTTTGAACATACACGATCTTTTCAGTTAAAAACAATTATTCAAAATTGATTGGTATGTTTTCACAAAGAATCATTAAAATTAGATTAAGGATCATCCTGAAAAACAACAAAGTCAAGTTAGATAAGAAAACTCTATGCTTAGAAAGTGGAAGTCCACCACATTTCTCAAAAGGAAAATCAAAATCTCAAAACCCAAGAAACTTGACGGTTATCAAAACAAATTGAGAAGACAACATTTTCTATATCAAAATCGGAAACTCTTTTTACAACATAGAACATTCATCCATAGATATCATGATTTTGCTAGGGGTCACACTTTAGATTACGCAGTAGAACCACTATATTCATGAGCCTTCTTTCAAAGGAGAGCTCTCACTCAGCATCACAACCATAGTCAGCGCATTCATCGTGCTTATCTTCCACAATCCATGATACAGTATGCCACAAGGCCAAATCAAATTTTACAGTAGAGAGTCTTTAAATTCCTATTTTTAGAAGCTCTGGAAAAACCTATTTCAGCACTTCTGGTCATTGTTTTAGCGCTTCTGTGAAATAGCGCTTATAGTCTTTATTTTAGCACTTCTGTCAAAGCAGCGCTTCCATCAAATTTTACAGCGCTTCCGGGTATTGTTTCAGCACTTCTGTAAAGTAGCATTTTCATCAATTTCTGTAGCGCTTTCATGCACTATTTCAAAGCTTTTGTCAAGATAGTGCTTCTATCATCTGTTTCAGCGCTTTGGGACTCTGTTCTAGTGCTTCTGTGAAATAGTGCCTCTGTACTCTATTTTAGCGCTTATAAAATAGAGAGTTCAAAAATCTTACTAGTCAGTCTGTCTGTCTTTTATCACAGTCTTTACCAGAAAACAAGTTTCTTTTCATCAGAATCACTGTCTAAAGACCAAAATCAGAAAGGTTTATACAAATTTCCAAACTTATCAATTGAAACAAGATCTTGCAAATCAGAAGTTTCAAATCAAAATACACAATCGATTACTACACGAAAGTTTCATCATCAGGATACTATCATCCTTTATCATGAAACCAAGTATAGTAATCAAATTTTTAACATAGTCTGATCAATAAGATCATTCATCTTATTCGACTTTGTTAAAAGTTCAAATTGACATTTTTTTTAGCATAGAAGGTCAACATTTCAAAAGAAAGTGTAAAAATTTTGTATGCCAATCTTCACTAGGGCCCAAAAATAGAGACTCTTAGAGCAAGAGCTTGAAACATCTGGAACAATGGCAGAGGAAAATCCTTGGAACAATCTGAACCGAAATGATAAAAAAGAAATAACTCTAGAGGATATTCAGGCTGATCAACAAGATCCCAAGTTCCATATATTTATGGAAAATATTTTAGAACAAGATATGGAGAAGTATCTTTTGATGTTGGCTGAATCAGGTGCCAAACTTCCCAAGGATTTTGATGTCAATCATCTAAAGGAAACACCTGAAACAAATGAAATTGAAATACTGCAACCAACACAAACAATAGATCCAGTTGTTGCTTTGACATCTCAAATGCAACTGTTACAACAACAAATACAGGATATGACGAAAGGGAGTACCAAAAGATATGCGGTACAAGACATTTGTCCTTATCCTTTCGATGCAACAGTCGGCCTGCTACCTTTTCCAAGACACTGCGAATTCCCAAAGTATGAAAAGTACAATGGAAGAACGGACCCGATAGATCATATCTGGGAATTCAAAACAATGAGCCTTGAGTTTTCCCAAGAGGAAACTTACTTAATGAGGTTATTCCCTAGAATTTTGGGAGGTGCATTTATGGAGTGGTTCTCAAAACTACAACCAGGTGTCAAAACATTTGAGGAACTTGTCAACAAGTTTATCTCCCAATATTCATTCAACATCCAACATGATGTTACAATAAAGGATCTTTACAACTTAAAGCAAAACAAAGGGGAGACGTTCTTGTCTTTTTTGCAAAGATGGCGACGATTGTTCGCTAGATATCCTCGGTCCATTCCAGAGGAAGAAAAGATGGAGTTTTTCATCAAAAAGTTGATGGAGGAAATGAGTTATAGGCTAGAATTGTAATGTCCTCCAACATTTGAAAAGGTAATAGAAAACGGTCTCAAAATTGAGGAAGCATTAGTCAAAAGGGGAGTTATCAAACATTTCAACGATAAAATGAATAACACAAATAACTACTCCAATCAATACTCAAACAATGATAAACTAAAAATTTGTGAAAAGAATTGAAACACAACTACAACTGAAACAACAAATGATTCCCAAAATGTCAAACCGATTTTTAACTTGATAGCATCTTCTTCAAAGAATCAAAAAAATGATCAAACTATCAAGTCAAATACCATGCAAAACAAAGGGAAAGTAAAAATGCAACCATATCAGAAACCATCAAATCGGCGAAGGTTGTCACCTTTAGGTCAAACAATAGAATCAACAATGAAAGAATTAGTTGCTAGTGGCCTTATCATTGCACAGGAAGCTCGATTTTGGGATCCAAAGGTCAAACCACCATGGTGGAATGATGCAGAATATTGCAACTTCCATAGTAACAAAGGGCACAAAACCAATGATTGTATGGAGTTGAAACACACAATACAAGACTTGATCGACAACAATAAAGCATACATGGAAACACTCCAAAACAACAACGATCATTTAGCTTTCAAAGACCCTTTTCCAAACTATGACAAAGGAGCATCATCATCCTTCAAAGGTAAGATTGCCAATCATGTCTATGACGCAACCATCCTTTGTTTATCTGAAGTAGAGAACAATCATACAATTGATCATGACATTAGTAAACCCAAAATCAACAACACTATTTGGACTTGCTCCCAAGCATACAAAACTATGACAATCAAATCAATGTTTTAAAAATTAGAGATCATCAAGAACATCAACGCACAAATGTTATGACTAGTGGGAAATCCAAGGTAATGTTGAAGGGAATTGGATCCACACATGCGGTTCCACCTCCATCTCATTATAACATTGTTGATCAACTACAAAATATTCCCGCACAAATATCGATACTAGAACTCCTTAAAATATCACCATCACATAAGGAGGTTTTAGAACAAGCATTGATAGCCACTACGGTACCAAAAAATCTAAATGTTTGTTAGTTCCAAGCTGTGGTGGGACATTTGACTACACCGTATTGTTTATCATTCTCTGAGCAAGATGATGTATCATTAAACCATCCCCATAATAATGCACTCCATATCAAAGTCTTAATCCATAATCATCGCATCAAGAGAGTCTTAATAGATGGGGGAGCTGGTCTAAAAATTTGCACTCTCAAGTTAACCCGTGCACTAGGCTATTCAGATGATGCTATTGATGCTCGAAGAAAAATGACTATCAAAGCATATGATGAGGAAGAGAGATCATCTAAGGGATTAATTGTATTACCCATTCAAGTGGGGCCTATGATGAAATATATAGCATGTCAAGTGTTGGAAAGAGAGTTAACATACAATATTCTCTTAGGATGACCATGAATCCATGAAATGCAGGCTGTACCTTCAACATATCATCAATGTTTGAAGTTCCCAATAAATGGACAGGAGGTGACTATATCTGTTGATTACAATCATCCTCAACATTGTGATACAATTAGAATCTCCCAAGAAACCTCGGTGCCTCACAACAGGGAAGCATCTAGTTCGAAATCATCCAATGAAGAACAACGTCCAAGTATTATGACCAAGTGGGTTGAGAAAAAGGGTAAAGAAAAAGAAACAAGTCTTGTTGAAACTCAATCAATAGATAATCCGGATCATAAAACTTCTTTATCACAAAAATTTCAAAAACAAGTCCAATTGACTAACAAAGGAATGGGAACATATTCTATGGAGCAATCGCTTAACCTAACACAATTACTACCATCTCCTAAGACATATGGTCAACCATCTATGATAAAACCTCAAACATCATTACCAACCATAGTTCTGCAAGAAAGGTTTGTCAAAAAGGGTACCATAGTGGATGAAACAGACAATAAAGCAATCTTGGATTGGCTCTACAAGGTTGAGGAACCCTATACATCAAATTCCAGTATCAAAAATGTCAACGTCAACACTGACATATATGGAAAAGGAAAAGCTATTTTAGAAAAAATGGGGTATGAAGTACAAGGACCCATTGGATTGAGACAGGAAGGAATCAAAGAGCCTGTTCAACCCCTCACTCTCCAATCAAAAGAAAAGACGGGATTAGGATACACCGAAGAAGACAAAAAGGAGATGACAAGAAAGGCTGTTGAAAGAATACTTCAGCTAAGAGATAGTTCTGAAATAGAATCAAATGAATATGAGTGGGATCTAGGCCCTAATATATCTTGTACTGACATAAAAATAGATGTAATACAAAAATATACACCTATGGGAGAGGAGGGACAAGGTTTTGGGTCTAGACCATTCGTGGCAGGGTCACTAAATATCGATGATTCAAGTGGGGACGATCAGACCTCAAGTGAACTAGATGATTTTGAAGAAAGTATCATCATGGACCTTGATATCCCATTAAACAACACTAACGAGATGGCCATCCAAACCCTAACATCCATCACCTTGAATGACTCCGATAATATCATGCCACTAATCCATCCTTAACTAATTGACTCAGAACCTATTGAACCCTTAACTGTGCCAAGATTTGCAGATGATGATGCTATCATAAATTTCCTATGTCATACCGAACCTGATACAAGTTCTATTCATAATACTCATAACAAAGCAACTCAGAAGGAGAGTGTCAAATCTTCCAGTTGCAAAATTGAAAATAGGGAAAATAGATCTAATGGTGAAAACCATTCTATGGTAGTATTAGATCTCGAAAAAGAAAAAATAAAGAACACATCTAATGGTGAAAACCTCTTTGAGGCACTGAAGGATGGAAGATTTGACACTCTTCCAAAACACTATAATGAGTGATCATCAGTCTTGGTAGAACCAACACAGTCTATGAACATCGGCATTGAAGACAAGGCAAAAATCCTACATCTGGCCGAGTCCATGATAGATAAATAAAGACCAGATTTTATCAAATTCTTTAAGGAGAAAATAATCAACTTCGCTTGGTCATATTCTGATATGCCAGGCTTAGATCCAAATTTTCTCATGCATCATTTATCTTTGCCAGTAGGAATCAAGCCTGTCAAGCAAAAATTGAGAAAAATGCATCCCCACATAGCATTAATGGTAAAAACAGAGCTGAAGAAATTGTTAGATCCTAGATTCATACGGTCTATAGACTATGCTGAATGGATATCAAATCTTGTACCTATTTCAAAACCAGACAATGGCATCAGGATATGTACGGATTTCAGGGACCTCAATAAAGCATGCCCGAAGGATGATTTTTCGCTACCAAATATCGACATCATTGTGGATTTGACGGTAGGGCATGCCATGTTGTCAATCATGGAAGGTTTCTCCAGATACAATCAAATAAAAATAGCTCCAGAAGATCAAGAGAAGATGGCTTTTACATGTCCATGGGGAACTTTCTACTGGAACGTCATGCCATTTGGTTTAAAGAATGCAGGAGCCACTTATCAAAGAGCAATGACGACAATCTTCCATGATATGATGCACACCTTCATGGAGGATTACATGGATGAAATTTCAGAAAAATCTAATACAAGGGAAGGACATCTGGTTATCCTAGATAAAATCTTCACACGGCTAGAGAAATTCAATGTCAAGTTAAACCCCAAGTAGTGTGTCTTCGAGGTCACATCAAAAAAACTACTGGGGTACATTGTGTCAGAAAAAGGTATTGAAGTGGATCCCATGAAAGTCAAAGCAATAATGGAGATGCAACCTCCTAAGGATATCAGTCAACTCAGATCATTATAGGGAAGGTTCCAATCGATCACAAGATTCATCTCCCAGCTGGTAGACAAAATTCATCCTTTTAATCACCTTCTACATAAAAATATAGTTTTCAAGTGGGATGAGGGGTGTGAAACAACGTTCAATCAAATCAAATAGTATCTAATGTCACCACCCATTCTCATGCCACCAACAGAAGGAAGACCTTTTCTATTGTACATTGCCATGACATATATCTCTTTGGGGGCACTACTAGCACAAGAGGATTATGAAGGAAAAGAATATGCCATCTACTATATCAGTAGGACATTAAATGGGTATGAAATAAACTATGATTTCATAGAGAAGTCTTGCTTGGCAGTGGTATTTGCTACTCAACAACTGAGACATTATATGTTGACCCACACAATCAAGTTAATAGCAAAGATTGACCCATTAAAATATCTACTCAGTAAAGTTGCTTTAATAGGTAGACTGGAAAAGTGCGTCATGCTATTAAGTGAATTTGACATTCAATATGTGGAAAAAAAAGCCATCAAGGGTTAGGCAATCGATGAACAATTGGCTGAAGCTCCTCTACTAGATGATCGACTAATGATAATGGAGTTTCCAGATGCAAACATTCTGACAATGATGCCCCAACAATGGGTATTATATTTTGACAGATCATACACACAACGCGGATCAGGAGCAGGGATTTTGTTCATCTCTCCACAAGGACACACCATTCCAAAATCATATAGACTAATGTTTCAGTGTATAAAATAATGTGGCGGAATATGAAGCATTAATCATTGGGGTCAAAATAGCAATTCAATGGAAGATCACAGATTTGCAGGTATATGGGGACTCTCAATTAGTCATTTATCTAGTAAATGATGAGTATCAAACAAAAGATGAAAAGTTGATGCCATACAAGCAACACATAGAGGCTCTAAAACAGTTCTTTGTCAGTATCAAGTTTGATCAAATTCCAAGGGCGGAGAACAAAGCTGCAGACGCTATGGCCGCAATCACTTCATTACTACAATTACCTGAGAAACGTGTTTATTATGAGTTTATGGTGGAACAAGTATCATGTCCTTCCCATAATAATTCAGAAACTGCTACCATTTTCCATCTAGAAAGCATTGAAACTTCCATCTATGAAAAGACCTATGCTTACTTGAAAGACGATATCCTTCCTCCTAACCTTTCCAGGAACCAAAAATGAAACTTTATCTGCCAATCCACATGACATACCTTAATTGCAAACATAATTTACCATTGAGGTCTTGATGATACTTTACTCTGATGTCTAGAACACGACGAATCTGAAACAGCCCTACAAGAGGTTCATGAGGGTATTTGTGGCACTCATTCGAGTGGTATAACCCTAGCCAAGAAACTCCTCCATTTGGGATATTACTGGCCTTGCATGGAGAAAGAATCCTATCAGTTTGTTAAGAAATGTCAAAAATGTCAGATTCACAACAATCTGATTCATGCACCGGCATAAGAACTGCATCCTTTTACATCAACATGGCCTTTTTGTCAATGGGGCCTAGATTTGGTAGGAAAAATAAATTCGTCTTCATCTAATGGACATAAGTTCATTATCACAACTACAGAATACTTCATAAAGTGGATAGAGGCAGTACCTCTTACAACCATCATTGGGAAGTAGATCTCCTCTTTTATCTTGAATTATGTCATATGTCGGTATGGAATCCCTCAATCCATTATCACTCATAATGGACGACCTTTTAAGAATCAAGATGTCCAAGAGCTATGTGAAAAGTTTCATATCCAACATCACTTTTCAACATCGTACTATCCTCAAGAGAATGGCCAAGCAGAGGCCTCGAACAAAGCAATTCTCAAAATTCTAAAAAAGATGATTAACGATGTTGGACGTGATTGGCATGTTCAACTCAATCCTACACTATGGGCCTATAGAAAAAGTATCAGAACACCAATAGGAGCAACACCATATGCCTTGGTATATGGATCAGAAGCTATTTTGCCCATTGAATTTGAAATTCCATCCCTTCGTGTATCACTCAGAGGAATCATTTCAGATGGAGACTACAGGGTACCTAGACTACAAGAACTGGAATTATTAGATGAGTGTCATCAACAAGCTATTAATCATCTAATGGCTTATCAACAGAGAATGTCATGGAGTTACAACCACAGGGTAAAACTGAGGGTCTTTCAGGTTGGTGACTTGGTACTAGAGGAAAACCCTAGGAATCAGCAGGACAGGGAAAAGAAAGGAAAATTTGAGCCTAACTGGCTTGGTCCTTTTGTCGTCATATCAGTGTATGGATCAGGGGCATATTAGCTATCAACATTAGAAGGCGGTATGTTTGATGAACCTATCAACAATATCCATCTCAGAAGGTTCTATACTTAACTCTCCTAGTGCACGGTTTAAATTTCTAAAATTGTTTTCTTGATGAAAACCTGGTAGATAGGCATCTTGGTAACACAAAAATACAAAAAAAATATATATAGAAAATACAAAAAGAAAGAAAAAGAGAAAAATGAGAAAAATACACAAAAACAAAGAGTGTAATCAAAGCATATGGTGAAAACCTAGAAACAGGCATCGTATGTGATTCTAAGATCAACTTTCCCATCTATTTTGATACATATCAGGATCATTCATATGGTAGTTAGTACCATTTCATATCATGTCAAAAGTCTTGCCATCATTGCATCCATATCAAAATCATTTCACATAGTCAAGTCTCACTCCAAAGCTTGGGGGCAACATCTGGATATCGCTAGGGGCAACAAACACATTGATTTTACCAAAGGGCGAACAACAGTATGAAAAAAAACAAAAACAAAGATCAAAGTGCGGCATCAATCATCGTTAGGAAGGCATTCAAACATCCGTATCATATCGAAAATCCAAAAACATGTCAAATAAGTTAATCTCAAAAAAAACATAGGTCTGTGTCAGTCGAACTACGTGGTCTCTGTGTGTGTAATGTAGGCAAGGCTAATCTTTGATTAGCCCCCGAGACCCCTAAGATAAGTTAGTAGGTTAGGTCTTTCGTCAAAATCTCGAAAACCCAAAAACATGTCAAAATCAGGATGGATGATCTAAAAATCTGAATAATGATTGAAACACGCTAAGTAACAAATGGGAAAATTGCATTTTTGATTATCATTTCTTTGGAGTAACTCAATGATGTATTGAACTAGAGAAACAAGGAAAAAGAATGATGTTTTTATTATCTGCTTTCTGTATTTTAATCATTTACATGTATGAATTGTTGAGGGATGTGCTATGCAAATGTATCACCGATGACATTCAAAATTCACACATTGAAATAATTAATCACTACTTGTTTACATAATGAATGCTCAGGTCATCTCAGTTCAATTATACCTAGATTCTTGTGTTCGCTTGCAATATCAAAAATCATGAAAGAAATACTCAGGTCATTATTGGTCTAACACATACCATTAATGCTTGTATTCACTTTCAACATCCAATAAAGCTCTATGATGACAAAAAGCACAAAAGTATTGTTAAAATGACAATCGTTTTGCATATAGTTGCATGTTAAAAATTAGATTGCATTCATCATGATTCATTATCTGCAGAGTATTTGTTGCATAAAAGAGTTCCAATCAATGATTATCTTATCTACAAATAGACTGAGTATACATGACATAAATCCAAAAATCATCCAAAAAGTCATCATCTCATCATTAAGTTTCATCATTCATACATTTTATCATGCATCAAATAAATTATACATTAAATTTTACTATACATACATCATCATCATTTTTTTTACCATAAACATTCATTGCATTATCATCCATGAACATCATATGCATTTAATCACTTATTAAACCCATACATCATTTATCATCCATACATTCTATCACAGTTAAAATAACAAGTCATGTCATTATTATCATTACATCATTATCCATTATCATTTCATCATAAGATCATTTTATCATCACATTTAAAATACAATAAAAAGAATTTATCCATCCATTCATACATTTTGATCACATTTAAAAGCATTCATAAGATCATCATTTAGAAATTCATACATCACATCATATATCCATATATCATATATTCTACACATGCAATTATCATTACATCATTGCATTGAAATAAAATCATTCATATAGATCATCACATTTAGAATTAAATCATCACGTAAATCATATAATAAAGACATCCATCACATAGAAATCATAGAACCATCCTCATATCACATCAAATATATATATCATCAAATGTCAAGTATACAATGAAGTCTAAAAATACATCATCAAAATGAGTTACATCACAATATACATCAGGGAAGGTCACAATAGCATCTATGATCTGCTACTACCAGAATGTGTGCACCCAACAGGACCTGTACCACCACCACCCCCGAAAGGACCAGAATCTCTGGGATCTCTGTGTGGAGGCTGTGTAACCCCCTCACTCACTGTCCGTGTGTGTGTCCACCCTAATCCTGATGAGGCATAATTGACTCTACGCTCAGCGGGAACTGCATCATGGTATTTGCCTCTATAGAACTCTACCTCTCGGCCTACCCGCAAAACATCTCTCATGTAATCTTCTATGGAGGTGCCATCAGCTACTCTTTGGAGAGTCTCCGCTATCTCCTATGCCCTCTCAGCAATCTATCATGCACTGTCTCTCTCAGCTGTCAAAGTGGCCACCTGTGTTTGTACAATGACCAACTATCCCTGCACCTGCGAAAAAGCCTGAGCATGAGCCTGTGCCTGGGCTTGCATCTGAGTCTGGGTCTGCATGAGCATACTCCGAGCCTATACCAACTGCCCCTATAATGTCTGTACCTATGCCTGAAGACCTACAATCTATCTCTGCTGATCCACTGGTGGCACTGTCACTACTCGCCTCTTGCGAGGCCTGCTAGATGAGGGAGCACTACTGATGGCTGGACCTACTCCTCTGTCTCCTCCACTGCCACCATCACTATCATCATTGCTGTTGCTGCCCTCACTCCCACTCTCTGTGCTACTATCTGCTAGGGTATCATCTCCACCCTCTACAATGTCCTATGCCACATCCTCCTCTACAGGTAGTGGTGTTGGCTCATTAGGAATGGTGATACGAGGATGGGGAACTAAGGCCAAAAATGTTACATACTCCTCTGTCATGATTGCCTCTAAAATATACCTTCACATATCCCAAGGTGATGGCTGCAATGCCCTGTATCCCTCTACTACAACATCATATGATAAACTGGGATCCCAATTAGGAATATCCATCCACCGTCTGGCATAATGGGTTACCCCCTGTGGGATGCACTGGACAATGCCATACTGCCTATACACTCGGCGCAGCAGAAATCTCTCTATAACAAATGGTGTCCAGCCGATGAGATACATAGAATCGCAAAAAAACCCCAACACTGCATCATCCTTATCCCACTGCTCACAGTCAAGGTACAAATGTCAGATAACTGTCTCGGTGTCATCAAACACCTACCTCCAGTTCTCTAACTTTCCCATCCGGGCCTGTGTGAACCGTCCTCTGTATCTAAAAACATAAGGTCTGTCAGCTGGTATGTCTGCAACTGGAAATGGCCGACAAATAGAAAAATGCTCCCATGCCCACACCTATAACAGGGTCATCCCTGCTGATAAGCTTCATGCCCCAAGGTACACAACCGCGTGTAGATCATGATAAAGATGTGCCAACATGCACATCCCCCACACATATCTAGTACTGTGTACCATCATGCTCTCAAGAGTCCTACCCCAGCCAACGAGGAATCCCTTTGACCTATGATCAGGGCAAAAGAAACCTCCAATGAATCCAGCTAGCACTATTGGTAGTGTCGTGTAGGAATCCGTGATCCTCTACCATTGAACACTCGGACCCTTAATGTCCTGATCATGAAATACTCTACGGAGAGCATCTTTGTTGCCGGTCCCATGGGAATCATAGGTAAAAATCTCCCCCATGAATGGAATCCACAAGATACACCATACATCCTCAGGTGTGATCGTCATCTCGCCTGTGGGTAGGTGAAATGCGTTGTGGTCACTATGCCACCTCTCAGCCAACGCAGTCAACAAACCTTGATTAATCCTAATTTGGGGCATATCAAGCAAGCTAGTAAGGCGGCATCGGCCTATCACCTGAAGCTCATCTAGTGACAGATGAGGAATCAATTCTGTCATCCATGGAAACTTCTCTTGCATCTGGAGAGTACCTAAACGCTCCTATCATCACAAATGAAAAATCTACAATTAGTGAACTATGTCTAGAAATCACAAGTCATTCTACTATCAAGTCTATTCCAAAAATTTGGTATGAATTTTTGATCAAAATTCATGGGAAATCATCAACAAACCTCATCTATCATGAGGTTCATCAAACAATATCTAATCTCGCCTATCATGAGATTTATTAGATATTGAATCATTTCCTCGCCTATCATGAGGATCATCACAAATAGGACTTTTTCTTGCCTATCATGAGAGAAAATCTTATTTAAATCATCAAATTTCAACATCAAGAATTTGGATTGTCGATCATACCAATCCGAAGAATGGACATGATCAAAATTGAGAAAATCAAAGTTTAAAATTTCATAATCTTTAATTCTAACATGGAAGAGCTAAAATAGGCTACCAAAGCGCTAAAAACCATAAGCGCTACTTTATCAGTTCAAAGCGCAAAATC
The DNA here is from genome assembly GCA_007115665.2 of Sequoiadendron giganteum. Lineage (NCBI taxonomy): Eukaryota > Viridiplantae > Streptophyta > Pinopsida > Cupressales > Cupressaceae > Sequoiadendron > Sequoiadendron giganteum. The sequence goes on along the minus strand of CM021100.1, from coordinate 812,965,384 downwards.
AGGCACCCAAAGCGCGGAAACTCCGAAGAGCTACATCAAGCATCCAAAGCGCTAAAAGTCTCTAAGTGCTACTTTTTTGCATCTAAACGCTAAAACAGTCCATCGAAGCGTTGCTTTACCAAAAGCGCTCAAATAGACCATGAAAGTGCTAATTCACCGAATCAAAGTGCTAGAAGTCTCAAAGCACTAAAATTCGGCATCAAAGCACTAAAGTTTAACTCTTAAGCGCTACATCAACGAAAGTGCTACATTACCCTATCGAAGCACTAGAGTTTTTAATGCAAGCGCTAAAACTCAAAGGGCTAATCTACCTATTGGAAGCGCTAGACCAGAGTGTAAGCGCTACATCATGGCTTGAAAGCACTAAAACAACCTAAAACACGTGGAAAATAATAAATGTATAAAAAACAAAAATGCATGAATTACAAGGATGTCAAGGGGTACATACCGGAGGTCCATATGTGGCCGGCCATCGGTGGCGTTAGACATGCTCAAATCAGTGAGTGTGGTAGGGGATAGGCATCCTGCTATAGCTGGCAGAAAAGTCTCTATCACAAAGGTTTTTTGAATTCAAAAAGCACAAATGACTTTGAAAATGACCTTTTGCACTATTTATAAATTTTGAAAAGGTATTTTTGGTGGGTTTTGTAATATTTTGATTAATTTTATCCATGAAATTAATTAAAATTCATCTGAGGGTTACATTTCTTGATCATTTGTCGGGAGATAAATTATTTCATCATCGAATCTTCATCAAATCATCAGAAAATCATCAAATTTTTGAAAAATTATAAAAATCATCACATCATTCATTTATCTCCCAAGGGGGCATATTATCATCAATTATCTGAAAATCATTGTCTCGGGCATACGATTTTTTTTTTTTTGAAATCATCAATCTTGGCAGTAGCAGCAAATATTTTCTTCGTAGCAATGCATAAACACATCACTTCGAAGAGGGGCAAAATGTATACACCTAAAATTGGTTTGGAGAATTCCTATTAATTAAATACAAATTATTTTATTAATTATCCTAATTTCCTCTACTGTTTAAATAAATAGAAATATTTATTTATATAGTTCATGTTCACATTCACATTTAAATTCTTCCAATCTCATCTTAATTAAATAGTTTGTTTGATTTAATTATCAAATCCCTATTTAATTCTATCACATCAATCTTAAATTAATTAAATAAAGATCAAACACTTTATTAATTAATTGCCATATTCCTTTGTTTAATTTAATAAACAACTTCTATAGTTCATTTTATTAAATTATTTATCTCCCTTTTGCTAATTTAAATAAATAAAAAATATTTGAATTAAAGCACAAGAAATATTCCATCTATATTCTCTCAAAAATGAATTAGATATCCCATGTCTAATCTATGTCAAAAATATGTCAAATTTAATGCTTTGAAACTTCACGGGAAGTTTTTGGAGACAAATTGGAGACAAATTCCAAAATCTTCTCTCAATCCCCTCCATCAATCTTTCCTCTTCTCTTGCCTGGTGTTTTCATGGGTAGAGAGACTCTCCATTTTTCTCTCAATCTCCTCCATATATCACCATTCAATCCTCCATATTGAATCCAAGCCTTTCAATGCCTTCCCTATGCATTTCTACAACTAGAAAATATATAAATAAAGCCTCATTGAACCAAGAAAAGGATCTAGATAATCAAGTTTATGCACTCTTACTCTGTAGGAATTCAAGCATCAAGTATCAAGCATCAAACATTCAAGCAATTCAGCAATCAAACTTCAATACCATGGCTGCCTCCTGTAGCTGCAATTATCTGTTTCATGTCATTTCTTGCTAGTTTAATTCATTTATCATCTAGTATTGTCATATTTAGTTCCATATCACTGCATTAGCATCCATCTCGTTCTTTGAATTTTCATTTTAACAATCATAGTGTCCTCACGATCTGAGAGCAATAGTGGTTTAATAAATCTTTGAGGATAGAGAACAATATGACGTTTTCAATTGATTACTGCTTTGATTTAATTCAATTTGAGTTATCTTTGATATAATGTCTTATTAAGAAGTGTATTAATGTTATTTACCTTATTCCACACTTACAATATGCATGAATATAAGGTATACACATGAAAACATGTAAGTCACAAAGTATACATTGGAATAAATGTAAGTCACAAAGTATACACTTGAATACAAGTAACTCATATCTAATGAACCATAGATTTATAATGCAATTATGGACACCATCGATAAAAGAATAATTTATATTAACCAAATAGACATGTAGGAATACATCAATATATGCCAATATAAGTACAAAATATATACAAAATAGCCATATAGGCTTACGAGAAGGTCATAAAGGCATACAATGTCAAATATATCCAATACAAAATATGTAAAAAAATGCCATATAAGCATACAACAAAGGGCTCTGGAATCAAAATTAATTGCTCTCCATACTCTGGAAACAAATGCTTGCCCTTTGTTGATCAGACAGATGGCAATAAGTTTGTCACTCATTCACTCTAAGGTTAAAGAGTGCTCTTACTGCTCCTCTTAAGGTTTAGTTCTTGATCAAGACTTATCTATTACAATAATAACTAAATACATTAATATATAGAAATTATAGTATAAAAAATAATATATTTAACAAAATAATCACTTACCACCTCTAGAAGATCACTCTCCTTAAGGGAAATATTTGCATGCCCATTTTGTGGCATGCTAAAGCCCCATAGAAACCATCCAAAGAGAGATTAAACTACAAATCAATAATGGTGTGATTTGTCACTAACTAATAGCTATAACAACAAATGCAAATTGAAATTTAGTAATTTGCCACATACCTATGTGAGAGGCATTGAGGAGTCTATGGTAGAGGAAACACCAATCTCCATTTCCCTATGAACATTTAGAGGTGTATCCGCTTCCAATATTTGAAAATAAAACAACAAATTATTCAATCACGAAAACTCAAATAGTGATGCATGTCATGGCTTATAATGTATGAGATAATGAACAAAATTTTACTTATTAAACTATATATTTTTTACTATCGTGCTTACTATTTTCCCTATCCATAGCTTTTTTGAAAGCACTTGTTTTAGGATTTTATTCATAGAAGCAAGGCGACAAACTGTTTGATAAAATGCTTTGGTAGACATGTACGAAAACTATGGTAGCATAGAGAAGGTAGTGGACTGTTTGAAAAAAAATCCTCAAATAAATATGGTATCATGGTGATGGAATGCCATTCCAAACAAATGTGTCATGGCATTCCATCACCATGAGACCACATTTCTTTGAGGTATTTTCTTAGATAGTTCATTTCCTTCTCTATGGTATTATGCTAGGATGGGGTGGATGGTAAAATGTGCTCTTGGTTATGAGATGGAGGGCGATCATGACATGAAGAGGGATGGGCGGGGATATGAAAAAGTGGAATAAAAGGTGGAAGGTTCCATGGATTGGTAAAATTAGGATGATGATGATATTTCTTACTAGTATGCTTTAATAGAATTTTTCCAAGCATCCATAGTTTGTTGAAAATCACCTATTTTAGGATTTTAGCCATAGTAGCAAGGAAGTGAGTAGTTTGATAAAATTATTTGGTAGACATGTATGGAAATGTGGCAGCATACAAAAGGCAGTGAGCTGTTTGAAAAAATGCCTCTAAGAAAAGTGGTCTCATGGTGATGGAATGGCATTTCATCACCATGAGACCACATTTCTTTGAGGCATTTTTTTAAAATACTCACTGCCTTGTCTATGCTATTGCTTACTATTATTCTTTGATAGATTTTTTTCCAAGAACCCATAGTTTGTTGGAAAAAACCCTTTTTTAGGATTTTAGCCATAGCAACAAGGAAGTGAACTATTTGATAAAATGCTTTGGTAGACATGTATGGAAAATGCGGCAGCATAGAAAAGGTGGTGAGCTATTTGAAAAAATGCCTCAAATAAATTAGGTCTCATGGTGATGGACATCACCATGAGACCACATTTCTTTGAGGCATTTTTGAAACAACTCATTGCCTTATCTATGCTATTGCTTACTGTTATTTTTTCATATATTTCTTCCAAGCATCCATAACATAGACAAGGCAGTGAACTATTTGAAAATATGCCTCAATAAAAAGTGGTCTCTTGGAATGCCATGAAAAGAAAATGCAATTGGCAGTTGCTCCTAGTTATTTTTTTCAATAAAAGGCTAGTAGCCTATATATATTATTATTTATAAATAGTAAATACAATATTTCATTACATTTCAAAATTGATCGTACTTTTTTTTTTATTAGACTGTAGGAATCGGTCGGGTATCCGCCCCCCTATAAACTACAGTGCGCTTGGTAAAAATTTTCATGTGACTGGTGGTGCTGGTGCGACATGCCCTCCAGTACCACAGGTTTGGAGGAGACTAGGCCTCATGACCTCTTGCCTGCAACAGGATGCTTTAGCCAATCGAGCTAGGGCCCTCGCCCCAAAATTGATCATACTTTGATCAAATCATTTTTCTACCATTTTTTTCTATGATCATATTCATTTCAATTGTATACATAGCCATAAGCATTTGGAATGATATTTTCAAAAAGCAGAGCAACTGTAATTGATGAAGCCTAGAGAAAATAAAAGAAAAACATGCTTCAATTGATGAAACTTGGAGAAGACATCTTGAATTTGCATGATGTAGAGATTTAACCAGATCTAGACATGAGTTCAAAATTATGCTTATAATTACAAAAATCACTTCCTCACATTGCTTACTGAAAATTCCTTCTTATGTACCTTGGATACCAAAACCACATGGCAGCACCAGAAATTTGTTCCATCAACGCTTGACAACTTCTTATATAGACATGTTTATTTACTAGTTCTTCAATTTCTAAACCCAAAAATAACTACAATGGTCAACTTCTTATTCTTCCATCTGCATTATCTTCGGCGAGTTCTAACCTTGATCTTCATTTCCCACTTCCATAATCTAAGAGTTGACGATGAAATTCATATCCGAAAGAGCACATTGGTGATGAAAATTGGTTGCTTGATGGAGAGCCACCGAATTATTCTAATTCAAATTCTGGGGTACCCCCTACAATGTTGGAGGAACACTCACAGGCTGATAGTGATTGATAGAGGCTACTGCATGGTAACAATTATGATGTAGTAGAAAAGACACACAATGATACTTCTCCCTAAAGAATTTAGACATATCCCTTCCCAAATGATGACTGTACCTTGACAAATACCTATTGAGCCGACTTGGGTCACTAAGCTTAAGAGATGATTTTAAGGCATCAAAAACATTAAAAAATGTTCTATTGTCGGGTAATAAATGCGGAGGAAAAATTCCAATGATATAGCCATCACCCATACCAAACAAATATTTTTGGATGCAGACCAAGAGGGAATCATTTTGAAGGAATACCTCATTAACCATCTTTTCTTCTATTATACTCACTGACTCTAGACATTGAAACATATCCATGAGAATAGAAATAAAAATAGACATAATATTTGAAGGAAATATTAACCTTCTTGTCTTAGCATGAAGAATTTTCGTCCCAATGACACACTTGAGGCATCTATAATCACAAGAACAACGAAGCTTGAACAATGACTATAGTTGATCTACATCCAAACTAACTGAGAACGATAGCTAAGTGTCAGTGGGGTCATATGAATAAGTCACCCCACAAGCCTGCCATGAATGCAATGGAAACCTACCACTTGAATACTCCCTTGGATGGCCCTTTACTATAGGACTAGCATGGTGGATGACACTTTGGGTCAAAGAGGTGATAGCCTGCAAAGTGTCTACCTCAACTCTCTCCTTCATGATGAAAGGGATAACGATGTGCTCATGATCCAACCTAACAAGAGCTCATCTCACTTGCCGCCTAAGATCTTGTCATGCATCGGGTTTATCTTGAGCCAACCCCCCACCTCTCCCTTGCAAGTCTCTCATCAAAATAATTTAGGATTTTGTTTAGGATGAACTCACACTAGAGTTTTCTCATGAAATATTGTGGGACTTTAGAATTATTGCAAGATGGGTAATCAAAAACCATGTACCGCCTATCCCAAAAAATGTTCGTAATCCCTTGGTGGTGGCACCAATGGATAGGAAGAATCTTCACATTAAGGTCAAGATTTTGATTTGTGTGTGGGTTGGTGGATAATGTGCACAAATCATATTTTTTAATTTTTCATCTTTTACATCTTTATATGATAATTTATCTGCATAAAAATTCCTAGCCACCTGCCTCCTATCTTTCCAACCACTTAATTGTTTGTTGATTGCATCTACATGTTTTAAAATTTCTTTAACTGAATTTTCAAGTGTTCTTTCCATGGTTGAACCTAAAGGATCATTCAACCTCGTGATTAACTCCTCAATATGTTTTTTATTGTTTTTAATTACCCCCATTAAATTTTGTTGAGTGTCAGGAGGATGTTGAGGGATTGGTGGAGGAGATTGTTGTTGTAGTTGTTGAGGATATTTTTCATGTTCTTTTTTCTTAGGTTGTTCAAGAATTTTAGGAGCATTTTCAAGATCATTATCATTTCCTACAAATTAAACAAATGAATATAAAAACAAACCTAAAACTAACAAATTCATAAAAAAATCACAACAAAAATAAACAATCCTTACTTATTTGACTTCCCCATCAACGTGGTGGCATCCTAATGATGAACTTGGAACAAGTCACTAATGAAAATGTAAAAAAAAATCCCTCCAAAATGCGAGCGCACAAGAAGGGGTTTTTATAGCTGGTTGCTAAAAAAATAGTGAGAGTAAAAATGAATTTAATTTAATTTTTTCTTTTTCTTTTAATAACCTATAATGTGAGTATGTCATAGGCTCGATTTGGCCTAGCCTTAGCCTTGATCACACCAAGCCATAATATTCTTGCATTATAGTGCACTTGTGTTATAACACACTCATGTTATACCACGATCATGTTATAACACACTCATGTTATAATGTGCTCATGTTATAACACACTTGCATTATAACACACTCACATTATAACATGCTCACGTTATAATGTGATCATGTTATAACGCGCTCGCATTATAACGTGATCACTTTATAACATTCCCACATTATAGTGTGCTCATCTTATAATGCGCTAGCATTATATCCTTTCAATTTTTTAAAAAAAATTCACCACAATTTGGCCCCCAATCTTTTTGCACCTACCCCAATAGTGGTTTACACTTTTTGGGAAATCCTATTTTTTGTTGAAATCATATATTCTTAGAAAATATAATGATTTAAGCCTTGAAAAGTTTCATTTAAAATATTCCAATTGAAGAGGGTTTTATTAAACCACCTTAGATAAAACCCCCTTTGATAGAACCCCACTAGTTTTAAACCATACCTAAAATGGAGTCTTCTTTACACCTATCAAAATGCTGATAAAAAACCACTTTTGATTTATCTTTTTGGAAATCAAATGAATTCATTTAATATTTATTTTTGTAAGTATGCAGTCCCTATTATAAGCTTCCCAAAATGTATAATTTTAAATATATTTAATTTGATTATTATATATATTTTTATTTCTTGTGATTGTAGGTTTTTCATCCAAAATCAAGCTCTCTATTCTGGACATGTGGAAAAATAGTAGATTACCAAAAAAATATAAAAAAAATTCCATGCTAGGTATTGGTGTCCTTGATCCAAAAATAAAATAAAATTGAATTTTGATACATACAAAAAAAGATATGGATATAATCTCCCTATGTCTAAATTGTAATTGGTTTGACTTCAAAAATTAATTAAGAGAAAAAATTCAATAAAACTTTATGAAACTAAATGAACATGCTAGATATCGTAGTTACAAATCTAGATTTGAAAAAAAAATGATTTAATCCTTCATATAAAAATTTATGTTTTTTATGGTGAACATCACTCTTTAAAAATGGTGTTTATTGTTAAAAAATAGTTTTCAAAGGAGATGGAATAAGAAATGCAATTTTATTACAATAATTTAATATATATATTTAGAATCTATAGACAAAATTTCACAAATCACTAGTTTACAACATATTCAAATTCATCATGGTTTAGCAGCTATAGGTGTTCGAGAGTGAATATTTAGTTAAAAAAATTAAGTTCAATGTTAAGTTTGGACAAAAAGTGTAAACCACTATTGCGGGATCATCCTACTGCCATCACCCTAGGAAAAAGTCTTACTATGCATTATAAATTTTGTGTGAGGGAACTAATAGAATATGAAATTTCCACCTCAATATAGGAATGGATCATCACATGCTAAATCTATAGCCTAGATAGGGGTCTTGGTGCTTAGTCTGAGGCACAATATTACCCCTCTCTATCTTGTGTAGAGCCTTTTCCTCTACCCAAGAAACATGCATTTCAAAATATAATTTAGAATTTTATTAAGAATAAAATCATAATAGAGTTTTCTCAAGAAAGGTCGTGTAACCCCATTAGTATTGCATGAGGGATGGTAAAGAACCTTCCACCACCTTTTGCAAAAAGTATCAATTATTCCTTGGTCTTGGAACCAATGAATAGGGAATATATTGCAACTTGTGCACATGGGTGCATGGTTTCTTAGATGAATAAAGTTATAAACAATTGATAAAAATCCTATTTTAAATCTTCTTCTCTTTCACTTTTTTGTATGATAATTTTGTTGAATAAAATTCTCATGTGCACATTCTCCCTATGATTGAACCATATGTTTATTTGAACACTAATGAAATCTCTATGAGAAATAATATATTCTAAAGATCTGGTGAGGGATCTATGATGTAAACTAGTTGCATTTAGATTTTTTAATGTACCAACCAATGTTTGGAGTTATTTTTTCTTTTCTTTTAATTTGACCTAATAAGTTTTCTTTTGTTTCATGATGATTGTGAGGAATAAAGGAAGGAGTTTTAATAGGGTTATAGCTTACCTACTCTTTAATAGGATTTCCTCATGTATATGGTTTAGTGAATTAGAGCTTGAGAGTATTGAAGGATTTTCAATTCCTGAAAATTAAAAAATATTGAATGAAAATAATTACAAAATAAATTTTTTTTACTTAAACCACTAAATACCTAAAAACTTACCTCAACTTTGTAATCACCATGGGAGAATTGTGTTGGATTTAATCCACTCAAAGGATTCAGAAAACAAGCTCATTATTTTCCTCACTCATGTTTGGACATTGTAAGAAATTGGATTAGAATCAAATGACCTACATCTTTTATTTTTTACTTTTTTATTAGAGGTAGAATATAAAAATGTTATAATGCACTCATGTTTTTCCTTTTATGGATGAAAAAATGGTGATGGACACTTTTTGGTTCCCCATATTTGTGCACACACCCTTGATATTTAGTGTTTAGTGTTTAATATTCATCATTTAGCATTCAAAATTCATCATTTATGTATCGGATATTTAGTCATAAGGATCATTATTTAGGTTTTAAGGGAAAAGAACTATCATTTAGGATTTAGGGTTAGGGTTTAGAGTTCAAGTTGTAAGGCTTATGTTAGTGTAAAATATTTTTTTTTGGATATTTATTCTCTGATAGATATATTTTCTAGATATGTTTCCTTTTCTAGAGATAAACTTTTTTAGGTGTATGTATGCTTGCATGGAGTTACATGCTACTTTTGAAAAGTGGTAGAGAGCTCTCATATACCCTATATATGTACATGTTGATGAAGTTTATTTATTCTAGATCATTTGAGAGTTATTTTTACTTCTTCTATTTGCATACTTTCTTATTTCAAAAGTTATAGGGAATGTGATTATGTATCATTTGTGGCCCAATTAGTGTCACCATTGTTACCAAAAGATCCAAGTTTTGACATGATATCAAATCCTAATTAGTTTGAACAATGGTCTAATATAATTTATTAGTTTATCTTGAAAGTATTATTTGCAATCAAGAAAATATTTATCTTTGTTTTTGTATTATGGTCTTTGTCCTTAAGGGTTGCAATGTCTTGTCTTTTTTTTTTCTTTACATGTGCTTTGTATTCATTCAAATCCATTGGAAGGCCAATCTCTCTATTGTGGCCAATTAATCTCTATTAGAAGCTACACAACTCTAAGAAAGACAATTTTTAATTTCTTTTTCTAGCTAAATGACATATAAAAGTACAAATTTGTGCCACATTTTTATGAAACAACCAACAATGATCTAAATTTTAAACTTGAATCACTAAAAAGTGGCATATATGTTTTAATTTTGAAATAATGTAAACTAAAAAAATGTGTATATTTTAATATATTTTATGTTTGTATTAAAAAAAAATGAATATATATTTTTTATAAAATGACACTATAATTTAGTTGATAAAATGCTAAAAAATAAAGTTACAAGAGACATCAATCTTTATATAATAAATTTTATTTTTCTCTTTCAATTTTTTTGTGTGTATTTATAACTTGAAACATTAGTGCATGGATATATTCTTTTCCAATTGTGATAAATATTAAAATGTGTGTATTTCAATATAGTTGATTCCATTCTCCAATTTTCATATTAATTATTTATCTAAAATAAAAAAGGCTACACCATTTTGATATAGATTCTTTTATCTAGTGCATCATTTTTAAAAAACAATTTACTACTTTTAGTGATTTTTCTTGACATGGTAATCAACTTAATATTTTATGTTGATAACCTAATTTTAGTAAAAATAAAAAATAAAATATAAATAATAGGGGCTTTCCCAAAATGGAAAAGTAATTCAAAAGGGGGGAAATAGACCTTGTCTTCCTTAATTCATTAGGAAATAAGATCCACATAATGAATTGATTATCAACCCTTAGGTAAATAAATTCAAAGTGGGAATCTTCAATTTTCCTTATGGTTGAAGGATGGGGGTTGAGCTCAAACAACACTTTGGGGAGAAAAACTAAAAATAGAAAATCAAATCCAAAATTCAATCTATCACTTGGATCTTGAAGATTAAGCATAAAAATGAGTGAATTTTTTTTTATGGAAAATCTAAGAGGAAATAACATTGTGCACCTCTCAATAATCGAGACCATTGGAAAGTATCCATTGGTGAGAGGACTAATTCGGTGGTAGGCTTGAGCAATTTGAATTTGAACTCAAGCTCGGGGTTTCATGTCATCTGGCAGTTTGGGTAGGGTACGAAGGTGGGATTTTCAGATTTTCCAAAAGGAAAGGCGGGAATGGGTGGCGAGGACGGATCATGTGGTGAGGAATTGGTCAAAGACACATGACTAGAGGAGAATCATGTGAGTTTTAATGACAAGGAGAATTGTGATGGGCATCACTTGTTGGATTCGGTTCCTAAGGTCCTTGTGGAGAACGAACGGGTCCCATCTAGGGAATCTTGCATGGCTAACTCATCTTCTCCCCGAATTGAGCATGCATTAGTGGTTGAGCACCGGTTAGAAAGAAATTCTTCCCTGTTGGGTCAGAAATGGTCGGACCTTTTTTCCTCTAAACTTAAAGGAAAAGGTTTCGTTGTTGAGTCAGTTTTATCCTCAAACGAGGAAGGGGTGTTCCCCTTTTATGTTGCAAACTCGCTCAAGGATAAAAAACATTGCTAAAATGGATTTTTCTCTGGTTGGGAAGGTTTTTGGGTCCTAGACCTGATATTGAGGAAGTTCACACCTAGGTGCGAAAGAACTAGGCATTAAAGGTCAAGTGGAAGTTGCAGCTATGACTAAGGGTTTCTTCTTCATTTCCCTCTTCTTGTGTTGAGGACCTGAGAAATGTGTTTGCAAAAGGGCTCTAGTCTTTTGGGCTCTTCTCTATGGTTCTTCATCCATGGGAGCCTGGGATGGATTTATCAAAGTTTCATTCAAATTCAACTCTTGTGTGGATTAAGCTACCTAATCTGTCATTGGAATATTGGGATGAAGAATTGTTTTTAGAAGTGGCTAACACTTTTGGTAGGATTGTCTCCATTGATGAGGCCACTTGGTTAAGGAAGTGGTTAGTGGCTACCAGATTCTATGTCATGATTGACTAGGATGCTATGCAGCCTAAGTTTTTATTTTTGAAATCTAAGGTAGGGGCTTGGAAGCAACAGATTGTCTTTGAAAATATTCCTTTTTCTTACTTCAAATGTAAGAAAATAGGGCATTGGGCTAAAGATTTCCAGATGAATGTGGTACCTCGTAAGACTATCGAGAAATCTAATGTTTGGAAGAAAAAGGATCCCAAAGAGAACCAAGATGAAACTATGGTTGAGAATGGAGTGGAGGGTGAGAATATTGTTCTCCCTCTTGCTCCTCCTAATGAGGTTAGCAAGGACTTGATTGTTCTTGGGAAGGAGGATGATAATATGGTTTTTTTGGGGAGGAGGCTACTGGCCATTCTTCTACTCTAAAGGTGGATCATGTCTCAAAAATAGTGTGCTCTCCAAAATGACATGTGTTAGAGTTGGTTATGGTTTCACTGTCCCCTCCTTCTGGTGTGGATCCGGTGGGTGCTATGGTTATGGCTGATTCAATCAACAAAGAAGATGAGGGTTTCACTCAATTTTAGGGTAGGAAGAAGAAATATTCTTCCTCCCCTCCCCCTCAGCCTCACAAAGGTGTCACCACGAGAAGGCAGAAAGAAGATTGTGGGTCTAAGTCGAGGGGCCAGGGAAGACCTACCCTGTAGAAGAGCAGGGAGAGGGAGTACAAGCGGGATATCACAAAGGGAGTCGAAAAGACTCTGCTTGAGTTGTGCTATAAGAGCACCTCCTCTTCCTACAAAGGAAGATAATTTTGTGGAATATCAGGGGGTTGAATAAAATGCACAAGTACGACCTCCTAAAAAATATCATCCGGGATCATAAGTCAGATATCTTACTGGTTCAAGAGACTAAAATGCAGATTGACAAGTTGGAATCCTTGAAGAATCTCTTCCTTAAAGATTGTGGGTTTCATGGGGTGAGTTCTGAAGGAGCTTTAGGTGGTGCGGCCACTTTTTGGAATGATAATATGTTGAGAGGTACCTCGATTGCTAATAGTTTTAATCATGTTGAAACTAAGTTTATTTGGCTCAAGGATTCTTATTCTTGGGTTATTTCTAATGTGTATGCTCCTAACTTGAAGCATAATCAGAAAAAGCTCTGGAATAATCTTGGGGCCCTTAGGTTAGGTTTATTTGATCTTGCCTGCTTATTATGGGGGAGTTTAATACTCCCATGTATGACAATGAGAAAATAGGTGGGTCTCAAGCCAATCCTAAGAGTATGCATGACCCTAATATGTTCATTGATGTCAATTTGTCTGGAGCGAGTTTTACTTGGTCTAACATGCATGTTGGTGTAGATAATATCCAAGTCAGATTGGATAGAGCTTTAATCTCAACTTCCTAGTTTGTATATGTTGCTTGTTCACTGTCTAAATTTATGAGATGTGGGTCAGATCACTTTCCTATTGGATTTGTTCAAAATAAGCTTGGGAGGAAAAATATATTTTTGTTTCGCTTTGAAGCCATGTGGCTCAGGGACCCTCATTTTATGGATTTCAACAACTAATGGTCGAAGGTTATGGCTAATGGCAGTGTGATGTTCAGAATTGCTAAGAAGTTAAATTTGGTTAAGAAGAAGCTTAGGAAGCAGAATAGAGTCATTTGGGAGTATTTTCAATTCCAAAAAGTATATCCTAAAGAATCTAGAGGATGTCTAGATGTCATCCAATTGGAGGGTCTTTTAGAGGATTTATAGCTTTTAGAAGATAGTCTCCTCAAGAAATTGCATGATGTTGTTTCAAAGGAAGAGGATTTTTGGAGGCAAAGATCATGGGCTATTTGGCTTAAATTCAGGGATCACAATTCTAAGTTCTTTCATCTCACTACTCTACGGCATAAAGTGTCTAACCGTATCTCTTCTATTAATATTGATGGGATACTGTTGGAGGATGAGGAAGCTATCAGAAATGTTACAACTAGGTTTTTTGAAAACCTTTTGTCGAAGGATTTGGTCTGGGATCAAAGTGGTGTGGATACCTTTCTGAATGTAATCCCCAAAGTTGTGTTTGAGAATTTGAATAAGGAGTTGATGTCTATCCCTTCGGCCTTAGAGGTCAAAGATGCGGTGTTCTCTTTTGACGGTAACAAGGCCCCCAACCCTGATGGATTCCCTTTTCTTTTTTCCAATCTTGTTGGGATATTATCTTTGAGGATGTGATTAATGCCATGAAGGAATTATTTGGATCAAGGTTTTTTCTTAAAGATCTTAATGCGACTTTCATTGTTGTGATTCCCAAGTTGAGTAATGCTAGGAGTTTTGATGACTTTCGACTGATCAGCCTTTATAATTCAATCTATAAAATATTTTTGAAGGTGCTTGCTTCTAGATTACAAAATGGATTACCTTCCTGATATCTAAGCATCAAAGTAGATTTGTTAAGGGGATTGAAATCCTTGATTTTATTCACACGGTGCATGAGCTAGCTCATTTTTCTTAGTGTTTCCAAGAAACTAGGTTTCTTTTTGAATCTGGATCTGCTTAAACCTTATGACAGAGTAAACTAGAGATTCTTGTTGAATGTTTTGGATAGGTCTAGATTTTATAGAAAGTTCCTTCAACATTTTAAGAAAATTATTTCCTCTACCTCTTTTGATGTTTTGGTTAATGGATTTCCTTCTCCCTTCCTTTGAAGCTCGAGAGGCTTAAGGTAGGATGATCCAATTTCACCTTTTCTTTTCATTATGATGGTGGACACTCTAGGTCGCAATATTAAGAAGTCATTTCAGGCTAGTGTCTTGTGTGGTCTCTCGCCTTCATCCAGGTGTGTTCCTATTACACTATAAATTCATAGAGGACACTATGTTGATGGGTTTTTCTTCAGTGAAGGAAGTTAGAGTTGTTAAGTTGTTGTTGGCTAACTATGAGAAGGCTTCTTGTCAGAAGGTAAATTTACCAAAAAGTTTGATCTTTTTTCTTAATACCCCAGAGGCTTTACAACTTAAGCTGGCTATTATTCTTTCTTGCAATAGTGGTGAATTCCCATCCTCTTATTTGGGACTCCCATTGTGTATCTCCAAAATCCCTGAGTCCTTTTGGTTGGGTTTGCTGGATAAGTTCAGTAGGAAGCTTTCCGGTTGGAAGGGCGCACTTCTCAGTCAGGCTGGTAAAATTCAACTTATTTCTTCTACGCTTGAGAACATACCCCTATATACTATGAATCTTTTCAGGATTCCTACTAAGTTTGAAGGTTAAATGGAGCAGATCATGAGAAGGTTTTTGTGGTCTAGGGTTGAAACCAAGTCCAAAATTCCCCTTGTGTCTTGGGATTTTGTGTGTAGAACTAAGAAGTGGGGGCTCCTGGTATTAAGAACTTGAAGGTGTTTAATAAAGCTCTGTTGTCCAAGAATGTCTAGAGGCTCCTGAATGGGAGTGCTGGGTGGGCCTCTTTGGCCAAAAATAAGTATTTGTATGGTTTTGGAAGACTGTGGGACATGTTATCCTCAGAAGAAATTTCGTCAGGTTTGTGTTTTTGGAAGGATATTATGATGAGTAGGGACCTGATTGCTAGAGGTGTTAAGTGGTTGTTTGGTGATGGCATCAGTATTCTATTTTGGGAGGACTCTTGGTGTGTGACCTATCCTCTTGCTTGTCTTCCTTTGACCCCTCCTATTATCCCTCTGTTTAAATGTCTTTTTGGGACTAAGGTGGCTGATTATTTTGAGGGTGGAGAATGGAATAATTTTGAGGCTTGGGACCTTTCTTTAAGGATTCTGAAGGAAGTTTTAAGATTGGCTAGGATTCCCTCTTTTCCTAGACCTGATAGAGTCATTTGGACCCCTTGTGCTAGTGGAAATTTTGAGTTTTATGGATACACATCTCTTTCCCTTTCTAGGGC
Source organism: Sequoiadendron giganteum (assembly GCA_007115665.2). Taxonomy (NCBI): domain Eukaryota; kingdom Viridiplantae; phylum Streptophyta; class Pinopsida; order Cupressales; family Cupressaceae; genus Sequoiadendron; species Sequoiadendron giganteum. The sequence goes on along the minus strand of CM021100.1, from coordinate 812,949,573 downwards.
AAGCTTTGGAATAAGAATCTCATCCCGAAGGTGAATGTCTTCTTCTAACTGCTTATGCAAGGTAAATTCTTGACGTTGGATAACCTTTGTAAGAGGGGATTTGTGATTCCTAACAGATGTGTTCTTTCTGAAGCAGATGGTGAAAGTGATTTTCATATTCTCCTTGGGTGTGATTATTCTTTCTTTGTTTAAAGTAAATTTCTCAGTCTCTGGGATATTGGTTGGGTATTTATGAAGTCCCTTACTAGGTTCCATGAGCAGTGGTACTGCCCTTCTTCCTGCATGATTTTTCGATGGATTTGGGAGCTTATGGTCCCGCATATTGCTTGTGGGCGATGAAAAGAAATAAATAATAGGATTTTTAGGTATTCCAAACTCAATCATGTTAGTCTCTAAATTAAGATCAAGCAGGCTATTTTGAAGAACTTTACTCTAATTGAATCTAATATTTCTTGGTGCACCCCTTCTGACTCCCTTACTGGGTATGAGTTTCTGGTGACTTCTAATATGAAGATTACTTCTATTCCTTTGTTCATCTTGAAGTCAATCTTAGCCAAAAGGTTAAACACTAGATGAAAGCCTTTTCCTTTTGGTTGGATTAAAATTAATTTTGATGGGGCAGCAAAGGGGAATCCCAAGCCTGTAGGTTGTGGGGAGGTGTTAAGAGATGATATGGGCAAACTCTTAGGTGCGGTGGCACTCCCATTGGGAATTAAGAATAATTATTGTGTGAAGGAAAAGGCAATGTTTATTAGTGTTAAGTATGCCACCAACAGAGGTTACTCCAAGTTGTGGGTGGAAGGAGATTCCATGAACACCATTAATTATCTTCGTGGCATTTAGTCTCTGAGCTGGAGTGTTGATCATCTAATAAGGGATACTATAATGATTTTGAAATCTTGTGATGAGACTCACATATCGCATGTTTATCAAGAAGGTAACTCATTGGCAGATTTCTTTTCCAACCAGACTGTCAAGCTCAATGAATTTTACTCATGGGAGGAAGGTGTGATCATTCCTAAGGAAGTCAGAAGCTTATTTTGGAATGATGGTGTGAGATGAATTGTGGCGACATTTATGGCATGGTACTTGCCTCTGTTTTGCACGCTTTGTGGGTGCTTTACTACCTTTTGGACTTTTGTTGTGTGTATTTTGCAAGGTATCTAAGAATTGTGTGTGGATTAACATTGGTGATGAAAGGAGCTGAATCAAACTATATTCCTGTGGTGACATAAGGTGCAAGGAGAAGCTCTAGACCATTTTGCAGCATGGGAACTTTACTCCATACTTGGAGAGATTGCACGGGCATGATCCTAATGCCTCAACCCAATTCGTTTCATTTTGACATAACTGAAAGGTTAGGGTTAAAGGCCTGGAGGTGGAAGTGAATGAGGATTTGATTACCTTGGTTATTGGTTTGCTGACTATTGGTAAGAAATTTTTTAAGCATAATAAAATCAATGAATATGTGTTGACTCAGTTCTTCAAGGACGATGAGAGGAAAGTGTTAATCAAGCTGGAAACCTAGGGTTATGAAAGAACATCTCTAAAGAATATTTGGGCAAGTTTTTCCAAGGTGATGATTAGGTATGTAACCCTAGAAGGGAGATTTAAGGCCATCCTTGGTCATCATTTCCCGCTCCTTAATCATTTTAGGTACAGTCTATTTATCTCTTTTCTATTTTTTCTTTTATCCTCATTGGAGATTTCAGTGTATAGACACCTTATAAATCGAAAGGCCCCAATCCTCCATGAGGGGATAATTCTTCTAATAATGGAACATATTAAGACCCTTCTCTTGGCCCCTACCATCAAAGGCAAGGAGAAGAGTTTATCTAATGATTTTGGGTTGACAGGTGAGCAGGAGGATTTCTCCTTGAATATTGTGGCTACTTCGAAGAAAAGGAAGGGAGGTGGTGTGAAGAGTAACAGGTTTCCAAAAAGGATTGCTCACTCTGGGAGTGATGAGATGGATGTGGGTTTTAATGATTTATCTCCCAAACTGTAGGAGGTGGTGGGTGGTAAAGATGTTATTGGTGTTGGGTTTGAGTTTGGGTCCCAGGTTAAAGAGGTAGGATCTATTAAACCGATGAAACTTTCTTCGTGCATTGCAAATATGAGGAGTAAAGCTCTGGAGTTTATGACTAAGGAGCCTAAGCAGGCTAGTGAGGAAATGTGTGTTGGTGACAAGACGATGACCATTGTGGACTCCCCTCTATAGGAGGTGCCTAAGGAGGAGGAGGATAAGGAAGAAAGGGGTCGGGAGGAGGAGGACGTGGAAAAACCAAAAGAAAATCAAGAGCTCTAGAAAGTGGATCCTCTTTCTGAGGATTTTTCTTATTTGGATGAGGATGTGACGCCCATGTTTAATCTGTTGGATATGGCCAGATTTGGGGCTATAGTTACTTTCAAACTAGCTAAATGGTCTTTACAGTAATTCAATAAGATAAACATTAAAATCAGAGGCTTGAAGGAAAACTTTAAGAGTGTCCCAAAAGGTGTTGTGTCAGACATCCTAATTGATAGGATAGTGGACCTTGAAGTGTCCTACCATGAATTTAAGTCTCTTTGTGAAGAAATAATTTCTACTTTGGAAGCCAAAGTGTCTAGAATTAATGTGGACATCAAAAAAATTATGCAGGCATGTCATATTTTTGTAAAGAATAGTGCAAAGTCTTTAGAAATCCTGTTTAGGAAAATCAATAAATTGAGAGAAGATTAGGTTTACTTCTCTAAGATTATGGAGAAGGAATGTGTGACAAAGGGAAAGGGTAAGAAGACTCCTAAAGATGATGATAAGGGACTTGTGACTAGATGATCGATTGAGTGGAAGAAAACCTTTGATGCTGAGAAAAAGGAACTACTGGATATGGTTGAAAAGCATAAGATGCAGGAATTGGAGATGTCCAATACTCTTGGTGGCCTGAGTTATTTTTTATTGTTTATTTTTTTTTTGGGTTGGGGTGTAGGTTAGGTTCTATTTTGCTGTTGGTTGGTTGTTGATTGTTGTTGGCTGTCTTTTGATTTATCTTTGTTTAGCACTCGTCATTTGGCATTTTTTGGCTGAAGGGTTGTTGTTGGTGGTTGGTTTTGATTATCCTTTGAGGTAGCATTTTGTGTCTTTTTTTGTAAAGGGTTTTGGGGTCCCTTCAAAACCTATTTTTTCCCTATTAATCAAAACATTGCGCACCTATCATAAAAAGCAGTTTCTACAAGAATGTTAGGGACTAATTCGCCCATGGGTGAATGGGTCTAGGTCATCTTTTTTGGAAATATTTGAATCTAGAATCTGATCCTAAAACCTAAACTTCTTTCTTGTAGCTTTGAATCTTCAGTCATGGATACAAATCTATAAGAAATCTGGGTAAAAGCACAAAGTTGGGTCACACATTTTTTCAACTAAAGGGTTTTGAGCAGAATTATTTTTACCTAATTGGTTTTGGTCGAATCAGTTTCACCCAAAATCATGTCACCTATACCTGGCACAAATAGTTTCGGGTGAAACCCTTTCACTTGAAATGATTTTTTTTTTCCTTTTGTCACATCAATGTGGCTTATTTTATGTACAAATTTTGGCAGAAAGGGTTTCGGTCAGAACACTTTATACCATAATTATCTATGTGGCATGCTAGTTGGTAGCTAACTCAACTTTTTTCTTAAAAATTTTGAAGCTTTCAACTTCAACTAAGTATTTCTTCAATTAGAATAATTTAAAAAAAAAGAAAAATATCCTTTTGTAGAGCTTAGAGTGGTGAATCCAAATATGTAATTTTTTAAAAATAGAGCTTAGAGTATAAATGAGAGGTCACTAAAATAGACCTTCAAATTAAATGTGAAATTATACTTTCTCTTATAAAGGAGTAAAATTTTATACACTATATTTAGCCCCCACTTTAGTAGCCATATGGCACTATGTGCATACAAAAGCTAAAAGAATTCAAATAGAAAGGATACTCATAAGGATTCATTCACAAGTAGAGAGAATGGAGCCCCCACTATAGCCATCTATAAAACCACAATGTTAGGAACCACATCTTGCAACATCAATTCATTAGTTGTCCAAAAAATACTCTTATCAAACTTCTACAAAGAATCTAGTTTGAGGGTAGATGTATTCCCCTTTGATTCCACTTGCTTTATGGAGGTGCAATTAGGTTATCCATGAAACCACATCGAATTACTTGGCTTTTATGATGTAAATGCTTACAATATGGTATTGTATGTACAACACCACATATTGATAGGTATTAAGTTAGGTTGGGGATAAAATAATGAATTCAACGCAGTAAAATATGTGAAAAATGGAGTTTACTGGCCCCCAATATTGTAATTTGAATAAGATGCACTAATAAAATATGATTTTATTGAATAGGGTTTAATACATATGAATGAAAATATCACTTCTATCTATCATTTTGACATTTGACTTTTGCAATTTTACCTTGGTGTAGAGTGATCGAAGATGCCTAGAAGATGAGCATATGAGCCTTCAAGACAAGAGATTTTGTGTGATGAGGTAGCACGCATTGAGTTCTGACATATGGTAAGTAGATTATAATCTAATTTGTCTTCACATTCATGTAATTATAATATTTTTTTCAAATTTCCATAAGTTTTTAGGACCTTGCAAAAAAGTCACAAAGTGTCCTCCTTTGGCGAAAAGTGTCCATAAAAGTCTAAAATGTCCAAGAACCCCCATCCAAAAATGGAATGTGTGCCCAAGATTGCTGCAAATTTTCCTGGAGAAAATGTAGTGAAAATTTAATTATTTAATGTTATATATTTAGGTTTTTTTTAAAAATTTTATTCATTAGGTCCCTCCCCAAGCTCGAAAACACCTAGGAGATAGACAACTATGTTGCCTCCAAGAGAAAATTTATCAACTATAAAAGGATGATATTACTACATTATATTAGAAAAGATTATTTTTAGTATACCTCATGCCACCCATGAGGTATCATGATGGTTTGTCGATGGACCTTTTAGAGAGGTGGGACACATATACGTGCACCTTTTTCCTTCCTATAGGGGAGATGACTATCACATTAGAGGACATTCACTAGATCTTGTAGATACCTATCTAAGGTAAGATTGTCCATTTGATAGATGATCAAACACAAGAGGAGATGCAAGATGATATCCAAAATTGTCTAGGTTGGCCCATCCGAGTGGCAAGCATCAAACCCTATGCCGATCTTTGATGGCTACTATATGCATGGTTGTTTCTATTGAGGCACATCATGATAATTATTACTACAACATTAGTGCTAGTTCCTGACAAGCGAGATGCACACTTAGATGGATAATCAATTCATATCATCTAAGACATGGAGGTGCATCCAAACATTTATGATTAGGGTCATAGTATGCTAGCACATCAATATTATGATCTCAAGTGCTTTGTGTACCAATAAATGTATATCATAGTACATTGTATACTCTTACAAGTATGGTTTTTTTAGCACATCACTTGTACAAGGCCTACAGAATATCTAACCATAGTGCCCATGGGCTATCCATGAGCCAATAGCTATTCTTTGAGATTGCCTTGGTAGGATGGATATTTTCTATATTGGTGGGTCAGATTCAACCACTTGGATGAGAAGGATATAGTATGGAGATTGTATCTTATGATACCCTGGTGGGTAGATGAGATACATCAGTTGGTTAAGATGCAGAAGGATTGATTTATACTGGTATGATCCATCATTATATAATGAGACCCTTCTACTATGATTGTTTCATGCACCAATTTGGACAAGTTCAAGTTCTATCGAGGCCATGGCCTATGTATCTACAATCAACACAGAGTGTCACTAGGCCTAGAGACAATCGTCGCCTCACTATTTATGATGTTCACTATAGTGATTTAGACGACGAGGACCAAAAAATTCCCCCAATCTCTGATACTGATAATGCAAGCACCATAGTAGCTTATGACTAGTGGTGGATTAAAAAATCACCTCCTTATGTATTTCCTAAGAATCACCCTATGAGCCATGCAAGACCTCTCTCAGATCTCAAAGATGATAGGGATAATGGGGAGATTGACAAAGATATAGATGACGAGGTTACAATAACAAACATATTTCTTGATGAAGATGAGGAGGAGGTGCAATGGATGAGTGATGATCCTAACAAGATAGATGAGGCCCTAGTAGGTTTCGAGAGGAGAGAGATACCTCCTAATCGAGTTACTAGAGAATAGTGAGTGGTTGTAGTAGGGATCTATATTCATGAGTCTAGGGAGGCTAGTCATAGTGAGCCATCCACACTTCCTATATAGGGGGTTCATTGTTACATGGTTATACCCTGACTGGTAGGATAGAGATCCAAGTGATGATGTGTTATTTATGCTTTTACTATGATTTTACACTTATGTACATGATATATATATATATATATATATATATATCATGATGTGTACTAATATCTTTCATGATTTCCATCTTGTAGGGTCTATGCAAGAGTTCCACAATCTCTATCAGCTAGTGACCACAAAGATGGTGCATCCTTTGGCCCCACACAAGGATATATCATTAGATTGCATGCGCCCACCTTCTATGAGATGATATGCATGTATCAGGGAGGAGTGAGTTACAGAGCATCTCTAAGCACTATAGGAAGCATATGATGAGCTCCAATCATCTCAAGTTCTGAAAGATAGCGAGGAAGATGTCATCCCATGATCAAAGGTCTCGATGCTAGAGAGGGAGATGGCCAGGCTACAAGTAGAGAGATCGTATAGACCGAGAGCATGTCAAGGCACTCATATGGGAGGCAAGAACAGTTGGAGAGGCATAAAGCCTATAGGCAGCCATGAGATCTATGAGCATCTCACGATCACATATAAAGGCTAGTAATAGGACCCGAGGGGTCTAGCAGTCATAGGCCATAGAAACATTATATTATTGATTACATGTACATGAAATTTTGATATATAATACACGATCATTCATGTTTTGGTTTTATGAGTTGAATTAAATGTCAATGTGATTTATTAAATATTCTTAGTAAGAATTTTTAATAAATGTCTCCATGGTTTAATTTTTATGTGATCTAATTAAAACATTTTAGTTTATATAATTAGATACTACATTGTGATTCAATATGCTATGTTAAATTAAATGCACCTATGATCTAATTTCAGAACATTAAATGCATATAAGGATCTAATCTAACATAATACACAACATGAATTCGAATATCATGAAAAATAAAGTATTAATCCAAACTTATTGAATAATTACCCCATAATATAAGAAACTCAAAGATCTATTTGTCAAAGAAAGAAGTAATGTGAGATAAAATATAACACCATCGACTTAATTTAACAACACTTCTTTAAAATACATTCTATTCGAAGAAGATGTTAAATGTAGTACCGACACAAATGCACAAAAAATATAGGTTCTTTAAGAGGTGTACCATCTATTTCTATTAATGTATATGCTCTAAACTCATAATTTTTGTCAATTATGTAAGGTCCTAACCAATTAGGGCTAAACTTTCCTTTTTCATTTGGGGCAGCTTTGACATTACATTGATTTTCATATAACAAGTCACCTTTATTAAAAGAATGAGGAAAGACATGACTATTAAAACTACATTTCAAATATTTGGAATAAGCTTTGAGATTGTTGAGAGTGTTAATACGCCGTTCATCAAGCATTTCAAGTTAATGCAATTATTTCTCTTTATAAGTATTTGTTGATGGGTGTTTTTGCACTTTCTCAACATAGATAGCATACAAGTATGCTATTTGTCTTGAAAGGTAACTTCAACAATTAAGTTTTAGAAATTACCCCAAGGTCTGTTAGGTTTCAAGTCATGAAAATGGATGGAATTGTTCAATTGGTTGATGTGATTCACTAGTAATCACAAATGGAATTTGTGGTCCACTAAGCATGGGAATTCTATTCATTTCCCCAACTATGTTCACCTCAGTCTTGTCTAGCTGAGTTACTTTTCATTTGGAAGGAGTTGGAGTTATTCCTAGTTCTTGGAATATTGTGAATGACATGAAATTGGTTGATGCTCCTGAATCCAATAGACAATTATGCATATTTTTTCCAAATATTCTTATTGTCATAAGGAAAGGAGGGTTTTCTAACTTCCCTTGAAACAACCCTATAGAAACATCAGCTTGGGCCACTTGAGTCTTGTCCTTGTCATTGTATTTATTCTTTTTTGGCACTTGAATTTTATCTTTGGTTAGTGGCCTATCCACCTACTAATTTTTACTAGTTTTCAAAATGATGGTTTGCGGGCTAACCGGGTTTCTTTTCTGTACGTTCTTTGATCACAGGCTCATTATTGGAGGTGTCAAATTAAACTTTCTTTGTAGGTACCTCTTGAGCTAGTTTTGAGGCAGTAGTCTAATTTAATAATTGGCAGAAGGAATTTCTAACAGCAACTACCCTTAACAATTCAAAGGCCGATAGACTCACTTTGACCTTCTTTACTTCTTTTGCTACATATTCCCCCATTTTCTCAACCACTCCCTCAAAAAAAGTGCCTTGGGGGGGGACTAGTGAGTTGATCTTGAGTCTGATTTGGCTCCTTATTTCTATCGAAATACTGAGTAGGCACTTTGGGATAGGTGGGGTTGTTGCTAGAATTAGGATCAAGTAGAGTATTAAATTTGTTAGGTAGGGTTGAGGTTGTAAAGGGACCAATAGCTTGCCTATTTCTTAAGTTGTACGGAGTTTCTCTTTGGTGGAACATATGGACCTCATCCTCATGCTTCTCCTCCTCATCTACAAGACCATTATCTACTGAATCAAAGAGTTGAGATAAAGAGATCTCGTTACTTACCTCTTTTGCTTCTCCTTCCTTGACTAGAACTTTCTTCTTAGGTGAATTGTTGTCACTTTGTGGGAAAGGATCTTGGTTAACCACTAGCACAAAGGAATCATAAATCTCTGATGGAACAATGTCTCTGCATTTTGAGTCATCAACAACATTTTGGACTTCCACTTGCAATATTTCTGCATAATTTTGGAACTACAGACAATCAAGCTTGAAATGCTTATTAGTCTTATGAATTTGACACCACCCAGACAAGGAAACCTCAGCCAAGTAAACTCCACTTGCAGATTTATTGATACCATATGGATGATCAAGGGGCATAGGTATGCCCCCATTGTTTGGCATAGTATTCCAAGTTTTGTTTTGTCTTTGTGATGACGTTTTCTCAAAATTAGTCCCTGAGCTCTGGCCTCTTTCATAATTCTATCCAAAATGTGTACCAAAATCATGATTATCTCAGTTGAGGTTGTCTTGAATGTTCCTCTAATAAGTTTGAAATTGGTTTCTTTGGTTCCTCAAATGGGTCATCTTTATGGACATCTTATTCACTAGTTCAGTTATCTCATCAATCTGATCTTTATCTGCATTATTCTATTGATGCACTAAATATTGAAGCAAAAAAAGTTGTGCCAAAGTTTGGTTTCATTGGGAAGCTGGGAATTCTGAATTCTATAGGTATGAGGGCACCTAAAAGTATTGAGCATAAGTTTGTTTTTGTGAAGGTTTCAAGTAACTTGGAGCTGATGGAGCCTGATTTATTGGCTACCCTGGATGTGGCACGATCAACACTATGGAACTGGATTCATCAATGGAGTTTGGTGTGCCAAATCTTGAGTAATTCAGTGAATTTGAGTAGGGTTGGCAGTTGGACACAATGAAGGAAATAGACCTACAATATGATTTCCTAATTTTTTTCAAGCTTTCACTACCTCTACATATGTGTTCACTAATCTTGTGGGTGGTTGATGCATTGTCTTAACCATGGTAGACATGAGATTATCCAAGGAAGCATAGTATACTAGCCTAGTTGAAGGATCATCAACAATGTAAGGTGTTTGCAATTTCATGTAATCTCTATGAAATTTGTCATTGAACAAGTTGATCGGTTCATTGACCTCCCTCCTCATAGACATAAATCACTAGTAGAGCTCGATGGGGCTAACAAGAACCTTGAATTTCTGCAAGAATGTGTCATTCAAAAGGGCCCAAGAGGTTATGAAGCTTGTAGGTTAGTGAATGCACCAATACAATGCTTTGTCTCCCAATAAATTAGGAAAGAGTCAGCATGGCATGTCTTCATGTTCAATTTTCATATCCTTTAAGGCTATTTGGAAGATCTTGATATTTTCTTTTATTATTCTTTATGGATCACATGGATGGAACTTGGTGAAAAATCCTTCCAGATTATGCGGCATGTCATAGTAATCATTGAAGGACAATGGGGATGTGTTATTGCCAAACCAAGCCATTTGGGGAAGTGGGGATTTTAATGGTTGTGTTGCAGTAACTTGGGTTTGAGGAAGGGCAGCATTTGGGAAAATGCCTTGTGAATGGAGTGTGGGGGTGCAGACAACACCTTGGATGTGGGAAGTGACTAGAGAAAATATTGTTTGGGGTGAAGGAGAAGATGGAGATGAAGTTGATGCTTCCCCTTTCTTCGCTCTCCTAGCCTTAGTAGGGGTTTTTAGCTCTTGGAATTATCCCTTGTCTGGTGTGGAACTGAGTACTCTATGAAATCTTTGAGGGGAGAAGGACCCAATTTGATCTAGCTTAGCTTACTGCCCTCCTTCTAGCACCAATTTTGTTAATGGGTGATTTTGCACTTTCTCAGCATAGAAAACATACAAGTATGTTATTTCTCTTGAAAGGTAACTTTTGCAATTAAGTTTTATAAACTACCTAAAGGTCTCTCAGGTGTCAGGTCATGACAATGCATGGAATAGTTCAATTGGTTGATGTGATTTACTGGTAATCACAAAGGTCATTTATGGTCCGCTAAATATGGGAATTTAGGTCTACAAATGGAGTTTTATAGATTCTTGAAATGATGAACAATTATTACAAGTTCAAAATAGCAAACTAAAACTCCCTATTGTTCATCAGATTTGGCTTTACGATGATGTTAGAACTTGTCTTCAACATTATATTTTAAAGAAATGTCAAAAGGAAAAGGGGTTAAAAGTTTCCTAAACCCGCAACTAAGTTGAATAGTAATAATGGAGGATGCTATAGGAGTTGAGAAAATACAACACCACAAACCCCGAAGATCACCTGCATGCAAATAACCTATCACAAAAGAAGAGATGGAGACAAACAAGCAAGGGTTCTCTGAAAATTGAAAATGTATATATCAGAGAGAATGAGAGAATGAATTGATATGAAATACAATGGGATCAATCCTTATAAAAAGCAGATCATGCAAACCCTAATAAAACCCTAATAGGAAAAACCCTAATAGAAGCCCTAATAGGATAACATTTAATAATTAATATAATTATTAAATGTCACTATATGCAAACTAACGTGAAATCTTAAGAAGGGAATAAAGGTAACTTAATAAACATAATTAAGTTAAAACCTTTACTCTAACAGATGCTACAATGGACAAATTTCCATAAACTAAGTTCCACTTAACTAGGGACAACCCACAGTCTCATGAAACTAGTGCAATATTCAAGGGGGTTATTGAATATTTTTAGACTATATATTCACCTTTTAAGGATGAACAACAATTTAAATTAAGTGGAGCAAGATAAATAATGCTTAGACTAACTTTACACAGTATTTTATCATCAATAAATAGTAAAAAGTATGAGCTAGAAATGCATCAAACGCCATAACATACTTCACCATTATAGCACAACATGAACCATTAACTGAAAATAACTTGAAACAACAAAGTTGAAATCAACTATCTAGAGATAGAACCATGCACACACATGGAGAAGAACACACAAGAAATCATCAAAATAATACTTTTCTCATATATTTTTCTATAACATGTCTTTACACAATAGCTCATCTCTCTCTTTAAAAATGATAGGATGCCCATATTTATAGTTTTCAAAAATTAGAATGAATGGACAAGATTCATTTTCAATGAGTGTCTTAGATTCATTCTAACTGAGGGTTTCACCTACCCCCCAGTATATTACAATATAAAAATAGACCTTTGTCTTTTTCCCTATTTTTCTTTTAGTTTATTTTGCCCTTTAGGTAATTCCATATTTTAAAGCTACTTTAGCAAGTATTCATCATCAATGATAGGATTTCCATCCTCCTTTTGTGTTGTTTCATACTATACAAACTTGTCAATCATGGCTAGCAACTTCTTTTCTTTGAAGAGGTTAGATTTAAGGATTTGGAAGGCCACCCTTTTGAATATTTTAGTAATTTGGTCCCAGTGTTTGGTACACTTTGGCATAACCTTGATAACTTACTCTGACTCAGTGAAGGCCCTCACAACAAAGTCTATAAAATTTGGCAATAACGTGTCACTAGTTCCCTTTTCTATTTTCTTGTGAAATAACAACTTGATCTTCTTTGGATCCAACTATAGCACGTGCTGGTTCTCAAAAATGCAGGTTTTAACCATAAGAGTTTTCCAAGCCCTTAAAAAAAATTTGGACAACGTACAAGGCCAATTACACAATTAAACCTTCTGCTCTTCAGGTTCTGCTAGACCTAGGTGGGTGAACCTATGTCAAATATGCAGATTTTGAAATACATTTCCTACTCCAAACAATCTATCCACAATGGCAATTGGGAATGGATAGACAAAATAATACTGTATACACCTAAAATTGGTCTGGAGAATTTGATTAAGTAAATACGAATTATTTGATTAATTATCCTAATTTCTTCTACTGTTTGAATAAATAGAAATATTTATTTATATAGTTCACGTTCACATTCACATTTAAATTCTTCTAATTCTTCTATTATCCCATCTTAATTAAATAAAAAAAATTAAATACTTTGTTTGAATTAATTATCATTTCCCTATTTTATTGTATCACATCAATCTTAAATTAATTAAATAAAGATCAAACACTTTATTGATTATTTATCACATTCTTCTATTTTGATTTAATAACCAAATTCCATAGTTTGTTTTATTAAATTATTTATCCCTCTTTTCCTAATTGAAATAAATCAAAAATCTTTAAATAAAGGCATAAAGAATATTCCACTATATTTCCTCAAAATCAAATTAGATATCCTATGTCTAATTTATGTCAAAATATGTCAAAATTAATGCTTTGAAATTTCACGGGAAGTTTTGGAGACAAATTGGAGACGAAATCCAAATTCTTCTCTCAATCCTCTTCCATCAATCCTTCCTCTTCTCTTGCCTGGTGTTTTCATGGGTAGAGACAATCCCCAAAATCTTCTCAATCTCCTCCATCTTGTTGGTATGTGGCGACTGATCATTCTATACTGTACATTCTATTACCGAAAAAGGGAAAATTACCGAAAAAGGGAAAATCACCAAAAAAGGGAAAATCACCAAAAAGGGAAAAAACCCCGATTTTGTATAACCCTAATTTTTAAGGGGTTTGGGATATAGTTACAATATGATAAGAAACAAGCAATTATTCATGATATTGTAATAGGTTTTTTTGCACAATATCATTGGATGGCTGCGGTTTGGTGGATGTAGCCCATATTGGGTGAACCATGTTAAATTTTTCTGTGTGTTTTTATTTCCTGGTTTATGTGATAAAATCTGCATTTAGCTTTTAGATATCTTCTTTGAAAACCTAACACATCTCTCACCATTCAATCCTCCAGATTAAATCCAAGCCTCTCTTTGCCATCCCTATGCATTTCTTTAGCTAGAAAATCTATAAATAAAGATTCATTCAATCAAGAAAGGGATCCAGATTATCTAATTTATGCACTCTTATTCTGTAGGATTTCAAGCATCAATCATCCAACATCAAGAATCCAAGCATCCAATATTCTAGTTTTCATATCATGGCTTCCTCCTATAGCTTCATTTATAAATTTTCATGTCAATCCATGTCATATTAGTTTCTTTTATCATCTAGCATTATCATATTAGCTCCACATCATTGCATCAACATCATTTTATTCTTTAGATTGTCATTTTAATAGTTAGAGTGTTATTTGAATCTGAGAGCACAATAGCTTAATAAATATTTGAAGATAGGAGACAATGAGACGCTTTGAGTAGATTATTAGCTTGATTTTTGATACAATGTTTCATTAAGAAGTGTATTTGATTTGTTTACTTATTCACACTTACAATTTGGTGCCCACCATGGGGCCTTAACCCCATATTTTTATCAATTTTTCTAAAAAGTGTTGCGCAGGTTTTCGGCGTGTTCTGTTTCAGCGGTTCTATAAAAAACTATAGCGCATCTGTGAAAAACTATGATGCTTCCATGCTTTGTTTCGGCGCTTCCATGATACTATAGCACATTTGTCAAAAGTTTTAGCACTTTCTACTATAACACTTCTATGAACTGTTTCGGTGCATCGGTTACCCATCTCTAGAAAAGTTGATTTAGCGCTTCCATGGAAAAATATGGCACTTCGGTACTCTGTTTCAGCGCTTTTGTGGACTTTTTTAGTGCTTTTGTAAATTTGATCTGCATCTGACATGACTGCGGCCAGAGTTTCATTTTGATACAGTTAGACTTAAATGAACCAATCCTAGGATAATCATTTGGTTTAAAATTTATCAATCCTAGGGTAGCCATTTTTGGTTTAAAATTTATCAATTGTAGGGTAGCCATCACACTTTTTCAATATCATTTAAAAAGGACACCATGATTTTTGTGAAGCAAGATCTTCACATAGATTAGCAAAATTTGTCTTTTGGGATTAAAACGAATCATTTATCTATTGCACTTGTGTGGTGAATAGGCTTATGCTCTCCCCTTAACTCGGTGATCAAAGTGCCAGACTCATCCTTATTTTCATGCAAATTTATGCTTTTGTTAAAACCTTTAGAAGGCCTGCTATAGTGGGAAAAAGTACTCACCCTAAGGGAACAACCTAAGTGGGAATGCCTAAAGCCAAGGATTCCAACCCACTCTAATCAAAATGAAAGTTGTTGATAAAATTCCAACTTGACGATAGTGAGAAAGATAACCATCCCCAAAATATTTGTTCTAAAGATTGGGAGGTCTCCTGAGGGAGTTTATCAATTGCCGCACCGCATGAAAGCCCTATCTACGAACCATAGTGTAGTGTCTAGCCAAGTCAATAACCAAACATTGTAATACTCACAGTACAAGGGGAGGGAAGAATCTACCCCCAAGACACTCACCATATAATTGCCAAGGACCATTTTCTCAGAGGAGGAGAAATCCAACTCTGAGTACGCACTTAGAAATGACAAAAAAATGGGTGCCTTCTAGGGGGTGACAAGGTTGTGTGCGTCAACACAATTTTAAGATGTGGGTTGTTGAGTATAACGATGACCTATTTGACCTTAAGAGTGAGTCTGTCTGAATTGTGTACATTTTTCAAAGTAAACCCATGAAAATCAATAAGAACCATTAGTGGTTCTTGAATATACACTATCTGTTCAAATTAAAATAATTATTCTATAATTTTCTTGCTATGTTTTCACAAAATCATTAAGAATTAGATAAAAGATCATCTAGAAAACAACAAATCAAATCAAGTAAAGAAATTCATGATTCTAAAGTGGAAATCAACCCAATTTTTCAAAAGAACCATCAAATTCAACAAAACCAAGAGACCACTCAGTTACCAAGATAATTTAAGAAGAAGGCGTTTCTTATATCATAATCGAAAGATCTTTTTAGAACATAGAACCTTCATTCATAGGTATCATGACTTTACTAGAGGTCATACTCTTGATTACGTTGTAGAACCACTTTATTCACGAGCTTTCTTCCAAAGGAGAGCCCTCACACAATATCACAATCATAGTCAATGCATATGTCAGTCCTACATCCCACAACCCATGATAGAATACGCCACAAGGCCAAGTCAATTTTGCAATAAAGAGTCTTGAACATCAACCCTCTGTTTTAGCACTCTGGAAATTTGTTTCAGCGCTTCAGGACTCTATTTTAGTGCTTCCATAAAATAGCGGTTCCAAGCAATATTTTAGCGCTTCCGGACACTGATTTAGCGCTTCCATCAAAAAGCAATTTCATTATTTGTTTCAATGATTTCGAGCATTGTTTTAGTGCTTTCATAAAATAGCGCTTCCATTATCTATTTCAGCGCTTTTGAACTTTGTTCTAGCGCTTTGAAGAAATAGTGCTTCCATCACCTGTTTTAGTGCTTTCAAAATAGAGAGTTTCAAATCATATCAATCAGTTTGTCTATCATTTACACATGGATCTTTGTCAAAACAAAAGTATCTTTTTATCAGAATCACTATCTAGAAACCAAAATCAGATAGGTTCATACAAGTTTCCAGTCTTTTCAACTAAAATGCAAATCTTGCAAATCATAAAGTGTCAAATCAAAACAAAATCTCAATTATTACACTAAAGTTTCATCATCAAGATACTATCATCCTATCATAATGAAACAAGGCATAGTAGTCAAAATTTTAACCTACTCTTATCAATAAGATATATCATCTTATTCGAATTTGTTAAAAATTCACTTGACATTTTCCAACATAGAAGATCAAAGTTTGGAAGAAAGAACAAAACACTCATATGCCAATATTCACCAGGTTACAAAAATAGAGGCTCTTAGAAAAGGAACTTGAAACATCAAATACAATGGCAGAAGAAAATCCCTGGAATAGTCTACATCAAAGTGAAAAAAATGAAATAACTCCAAAAGACATACAAACAGCCCAACAAGATCCCAAATTCCATAAATTTATGGAAAATATTTTAGAACAGGACATGGAGAAATACCTCTTAATGTTGGTTGAATCAGGTTCTAAGCCTCCCAAAGACTTTGAAGTAAATATCCTAAGAGAAGCACCTGGAACAAGCAAAACCAAAATACCACAACCCACACAAGGTATAGATCTAGTTGTTGCCTTAACATCCCAAATGCAAGTATTACAACAAAAAATACAAGACATGACAAAAGGGAACACCAAAAGATATGGAGTATAGGACATTTATCCTTGTCCTTTCGACTCAACAGTCGATATGATACCTTTTCCTCGACATTGTGAATTCCCCAAGTATGACAAATACAATGGAAGATCAGATCCGATTGATCATATTCATGAATTCAAAACCATGAGCCTAGAGTTTGACCAAGAGGAAACTTACCTAATGAGATTATTCCCAAGAAGCTTGGGAGGTTCATGTATGGAATGGTTTCCAAAATTACAACCAGGAATAAGGACTTTTGAAGAACTTTTCAACATGTTCATCTCTCAATATTCTTTTAACATCCAACACGATGTCACAATAAAGGATTTGTATAACCTGAAACAAAACAAAGGGGAGACATTCTTGTCCTTTCTACAAAGATGGCGATGACTATTCGCTAGATATCCTCGATCCATTCCTGACGAAGAGAAAATGGAGTTGTTCATTGACAATTTAACAGAGGAGATGAGTTATAGACTTGAATTTCAATGTCCTCCTATGTTTGAAAAGGTGATAGAAAATGGCCTTAAGATTGAAGAAGTGCTAGTCAAAAGAGGGGTTATTAAACATTTCAATGAAAAATCAAATAACAAAAACTCCTCAAATCAATACCCCAATAGTGATAAACCAAAATTTTGGCAAAAGAACCAAAATACGACTACCAACGAAACGATAAGTAATTTACAAAATGCCAAACCAGTTTTCAACTTGACAACATCTACTTCAAAAAAAAATCAAAACAACGATCAAATCATGAAGTCAAATGTCATTCAGAACAACGAAATCACAAAACCGCAATCATACCAAAAACCATCAAACTGACGTAGGTTCACACCTTTAGGCCAAACATTGGAATCAACAATGAAAGAACTAGTCACCAATGGTCTTATCACCATATGAGAAGAAATATTTTGGGATCCAAAGGACAAACCACCATGGTGGAATGACTCAGATTATTGCAACTTCCACAACAATAAAGGCCACAAAACTCATGATTGCATGGAGTTAAAACATGCAGTTCAAGATCTAATCGACAATAACAAGGTATATATAGAGGGAACCCAAAACAATAATGATCATTCAGCCTTCAAGGACCCTTTACCAAACTATGACAAAGGAGCATCATCTTCTACAAACAACAAAGGTAAAAATACCAATCATATCTATGATAAAACAATCCTTTGTCTTATCGAAGTAGAGAGTGATGATACCATTGGTCAAAACATGGATGAACATGAAACCGATGACACTACCCCTTTGGATTTAATCCCAAGCATACAAGTCCCTGAAAATCAAATAAACGTTATAAACATCAGAGAACGACAAGACTATCGACCAACAAATATAATGACAAGGGGGCAATCCAAGTTAGTGTTAAAGGGAGTTGGGTCTAAAAAAACATATCCATCTCCATGTCATTATAACATTTTCGATCAGCTCCAAAACATTCCAGCGTAGATATCAATACTATAACTCCTCAAACTATCTCCATCACATAAAGAGGTTCTAGAACAAGAACTAGTTGCCACTATGGTACTGAAAAATCTAGATGTTTGCCAATTCCAAGATATGGTGGGGCATTTGACTACCCCACATTGTCTATCATTCTCTGAATAGGATGATTTCTCAACCAAGCATCCCCATAACACCACACTCCATATTGAAGTCTTGATCCATAATCATCATGTCAAAAGAGTTTTAATAGATGGGGGAGCTAGTTTGAACATTTGCACTCTAAAGTTAATCCATGCACTAGGGTATTCTGATAACGCTATTGATGCCCAAAGGAAAATGACTATAAAAGCATATGATGAGGAAGATAGATCTTCAAAGGGACTGATTGTGTTACCCATTCAGGTGGGACCAATGATGAAACACATAGCATGTGAAGTACTGGAAAAAGAGTTAACTTACAACATACTCTTAGGACGTCCCTCGATCCATGAAATGCAGGTAGTACCTTCCACATATCACCAATGCTTAAAGTTCCCAGTAAATGGACAGGAGGTGATTGTATATGCTGATTATAATCACCCTCAACATTGTGACACACTTAGAATCTCTCAAGATACCTTTGTGCCTCACAATTGGGAAGCATCCAGTTCAACATCATCAAATGAGGAAAAACGTTTGAATATAACCACCAAGTGGGTAGAGAAGAAGGATAAAGAAAAAGATACAAGTCTTATTGACACTCAATTAATAGACAATCCATATCCCCAAACTTCTTTATCACAGAAATTTCAAGAGTAGGTCCAACTGACAGACAAGGGAATGAGGGATTATTCTATGGAGCAATTGCTTAATCTTTGACAGTTAATGCCATCTCCAAAGACATATGGCCAACCATCAATGATCAAACATCAAACATAACTACCTGTCACAGTTCTAGAAGAAAGGTTTGTAAAAATCGGTACCATAGAGGACGAATTAGACAATAAAGAAATCTTTGATTGGTTATACAAAGGTGAAGAGCCATCGACATCAAATATTAGTATCAAGAATGTCAATATTAATATAGAAAAAAATGGCAAAGGGAAGGCTATCCTAGAAAAAATGGGTTATGAGGGACAAGGACCTGTTGTCAAAAGGAAGGTAGGCATAGTTGAACCTATTCATCCCCTCACTCTCCATTCAAAAGAGAAGACAGAACTGGGATACTTTGAAGAACAAAAACAAGAGATGACAAAGAAGGTTGTAGAAAGGATCCTTCAGATTAGAGATAGCTCTGAAACAGATTCAAATGAATATGAGTGGGATTTGTGTTTCGATATATCTTACACCAATATTAAAATTGATGTAATACAACAATATGCCTACGTGTGAGGAGGGACAAAGCTCTGGGTCTAGACCATTCGTATCAAGATCCCTAAATATCGATGACTCAAGTGGAGATGAACAAACATCAAGTGAACTAGACGATCTTGAAGAGGGTACCATCATTGATCTTGATATCCCTAATAACAATTATGATGAAATTGATGTCCTAACCCTTACCCCCATCAACCTAAGTCAATCCAATGACTTCATGCCTTTAATCCATCTCAAACTTATTGACTGGGAACATGTCGAACCTATGACTGTACCCATATTTGCAAATGATGATGCCATCGTAAATTTCCTATTTCATGACGAACCTAGTACGATTTCTATTTGTAATACTCATAACAACGCAACTCAACAGGAGGGTGTCAAATCTTCTAGTTGCAAAAGTAAAAACAGGGATAATAGATCTAATGGTGAAAATCATTCTATGGCATCATTAGATCTTGAAAAAGAAAAAATAAAGAACACATCTAATGGTGAAAACCTCTCTGAGGCACTAAAATATGGGAGATTTGACACTCTTCCACAACATTATCATGAGTGGTCATTAGTTCTATTAGAACCAACACAGTCTATAAACATCGACACTGAAGAAAAACAAAAAATCCTACATCTGGCAGAATCCATGACAAATCAAGAAAGACCAAAATTCATCAAGTTCTTTAAGGAAATAAGCATCAAATTTTCTTGGTTATATTCCAATATGCTAGGCTTGGATCCAAATCTGCTCATGCATCATTTATCTTTTCCTGTAGGAATCAAGCCTGTGAAGCAAAAATTGAGAAAAATGCATCCTCATATCACATTAATGGTAAAGGTTGAGTTAAAGAAATTGTTGGATGCTGGATTCATAAGGTCTATTGACTACACCGAGTGGATATCAAACATTGTACCTGTCTCAAATTTGGACAATAACACCAGGATATGTATAGATTTTAGGGACCTGAATAAAGCATGTCCAAAGGAAGATTTCCCATTACTAAATATAGACATCATTGTGGACTTGACGGTAGGGCATGCCATGTTGTCAATCATGGATGGTTTGTTTGGATACAATCAAATTAAAATAGCTCCATAAGATCAAGAAAAGACTGCATTTACATGTCCATGGGGAACCTTCAGCTGGAATGTCATGCCACTTGGTCTAAAAATGTAGGAGCTACTTATCAAAGAGCAATGACAACAATTTTTCATGATATGATGCACACTTTCATGGGGGATTACATGGATGATATTCTGGAAAAATCTTGTACAAGGGAAGGACATCTACATATCTTGAGAAAAATCTTCACACGGCTAGAATAATTCAATGTCAAGCTAAACCCCAAGAAGTGTGTCTTTGGGGTCACATCAGCAAAACTATTGGGATACATTGTCTCAGAAAAGGGCATTGAAGTGGATCCAGCGAAAGTCAAGGAAATAATGGAAATGTTGCCTCCCAAAAATATCAGTCAACCTAGATCACTACAAGGAAGGCTCCAATCAATTAGGAGATTTATCTCCCAGCTGGCGGATAAAAGTCATCCATTCAATCACCTTTTGCATAAAAATGTTGTTTTCAAATGGGATAATGGGTGTGAGACAACATTCGATGAAATAAAACAATATATGATGTAACCACCTATTCTCATGCCACCAACATAAGGAAAACCTTTGATACTATACATTGCAACCACATATATCTCTTTAGGAGAATTATTAGCACAAGAGGATTATGAAGAAAAGGAACATGCCATCTACTATATCAGCAGAACATGAAATGGCTTTGAAATAAACTACACTTTCATAGAAAAATCTTGCTTGCCGGTGGTGTTTTTTACTCAACAGCTGAGACATTATATTTTGACTCATACAATTAGACTAATAGCGAAGATCGACCCATTAAAATATTTACTCAGTAAAGTCGCCTTGACAGGTAGACTAGCCAAGTGGGTCATGCTCTTAAGTGAGTTTGATATTCAATATGTGGATAGAAAAGCCATCAAGGGTCAAGCAATCACCGAAAAATTGGTTGAGGCTCCTTTACCAGATGCAGACATTTTGATAGTGATGCCACAACAATGGATATTATATTTTGATGGATCATACACATAATGAGGATCTAGAGCAAGGATTTTGTTCATCACTCCCCAAGGACACACCATTCTGAAATCATATAGACTGATATTTCAATGTACAAATAATGTGGTGGAATATGAAGCATTAATCATTGGGGTCAAGATAGCAATTGAATGGAAGATCACATATCTACAGGTATATGGGGACTCTCAACAAGTCATTTATCAAGTAAATGATGAGTATCAGACAAAAGATGAAAATTTGATGCCCTACAAACAAAAAATAGATGATCTAAAAAAATTTTTTGTCGACATCAAATTTGATCAAATTCCAAGGGCGGAGAACAAAGCTATGGATGCTATGGCCACAATTCCTTCACTCTTACAATTTCTAGAGAAATGTGGTTGTTATGATTTTATGGTAGAACAAGTACCATGTCCTTCTTACAATAATTCAGAATCCAATACCATATTGCATTTAGAGACCATTGAAACCTCCATCTATGAAAAAACTTATGCTTACTTAAAGGACAATATCCTCACTCCCGATCTTTCTAGGAACCAAAAACGTAATTTTATATGCCAATCCACCCAACATATTTTGATCACTGACATCCTTTATCGTCAAAGTCTTGATCGTACCTTACTCCGATGTTTAGAACATGATGAATCTGAGATGACCTTACATGAGGTTAATGAAGGTATTTTTGGCACTCATTCGAGAGAAATAACTCTAGTGAAGAAACTCCTCCTTTTAGGATATTATTGGCCATACATGGAGAAAGAATCTTATCAGTTTGTAAAGAAATGTCAAAAGTGTTAGATTCACAGTAATCTGATTCATGCACCAACTCAAGAACCGCATCCCTTCACATCAACATGGCCCTTTTTTCAATGGGGATTAGATCTAGTAGGAAAGATAAATCCCTCTTCTTCCAATGGACACAAGTTCATAATAATAGCTACAAAATATTTTATAAAATGGATAGAAGCAGTGCCTCTTACAACGATCACTGGGAAGCAGATCTCGTAATTCATCTTGAATTACATAATAAGTTGATATGGCATCCCTCAATCTATTATCACTGATAATGGATAGCCTTTCAAAAACCAAGATGTTCAAGAATTATGTGAGAAGTTCCATATCCAAAATCATTTCTCAACACTGTACTATCCTCAAGGAAATGGCCAAGCAAAGGCCTCTAACAAAGCAATTCTAAAAATACTCAAGAAGATGGTTAACGATGTTGGATGTCATTGGCATGTTCAAATCAATCATACATTGTGAGCCTATAGAACCAGTATCAGAAAACCAACAGGAGAAACACCATATACCTTGGTATATGGATCAAAGGCCATACTACCTATTGAAGTAGAGATTCCATCACTCTGTGTATCACTCAGAGGAATCATTTCAGATGAGGGCTATAGGGTATCTAGACTTCAAGAACTAGAATTGTTGGATGAGCATCGTTAGCAAGCTATCAACCATCTCACAACATATCAGAAAAGAATATCAAGGAGTTACAATCATAGGGTAAAACCCAGAGTCTTTCAGGTTGGTGATTTAGTTCTAAAAGAAAACCCTAGAAATCAACAAGACAGGGAAAATAAAGGGAAATTTGAGCCTGACTGGCTAGGTCCTTTTGTCATCATATCAGTATATGGATCAGGGGCCTATCAACTATCAATGTCGAAAGGGTATTTTTTTTATGAACCTATCAACAATATCCATCTAAGAAAGTTCTATACCTGCATTCCTAATGCATGGGTCATACTTCTGAAAAGTGGTTTCCTTGATGAAAACCTGGCAAATAGGCATCTTGGCAACAAAAAATACAAAAAAATACAGAAAATAGAAAAAGAAAAATGAGAAAAAAGGAAAAATATACAAAACAAAGGGTGTAATAAGAACATATGGTGAAAACCTGGAAACAAGCATTGTATGTGATTCTAAACCCGCTTTTGCATCTATTTTGACACATATCAGGATCATTAGTTTGGAAATCGTTACCATTTCATATCATATCATTAGTCTTGCCATCATTGCATCCATTATCAAATCATTTCACATGGTAATTTCTCACTTTAGCTTGGGGGAAACATCTGGATTCACTGGGGGCTACGAAAACATCGATCTCACCAAAATGGAAAAACAATAGTATGACAAGTACACAAAAACAATGATCAAAATGCAACATCAATCATCATCGGAAAGGAATCAAACATCCGTATCAGATCAGAAAATTCCAAAAACAAGTCAAAAAGTCAGTCTAGAAAAGAAAAACCAAAAGAATGAGTCTGTGTCAATCCAACTATGTCATCTCTACGTGTGTAACATAGGCAAGGCTAATATTTGATCAGCCCGCGAGACCCCTAGGAAAGGTTAGTAGGTTAGGTCTATGGTCATAATCCCGAAAAATCACAAAATCAGGATGGATGATCTAATATGAATAATTATTGAAACACTCTAAGTAAAAGGTGGATAAATTTTATTTTTGATTCATATTATAATCTCTTTGGAGTAACTCAATGATGTCAATGAACTAGAGAAACAAGGAATAAAAATGATAGTTTTATTGTCTGTTGTCTGTAAGTTAATCATATAAATATGTGAATTGTCAGGGATGTGCTATGCAAATGTATCACCGATGACATTCAGAATTCACACATTGAAATGATTAATCACTCCTGTTTACACAATGAATGCTCAAGTCATCTTGGTTCAATTATGCCTAGATTCTTGTGTTCGCTTGCAATATCAAAAATCATGAAAGTAGTACTCAGGGCATCATTGGTCTAACATATACGGTTAATTCTTGTACTCACTTTCAACATCCTAAAAAGCTCTATGATGATACCAAGCACAAAAGTACTATTAAAATGACAATGGTCTTCATATGGTTGCATGATAAAAATAGATTGCATTCATTACAAATTCTACATTTGCAGAGTGATTGTTGCATAAAGGATTCCAATTAACGATTATCTTTTCTACAAATATGATAGAGTATACTTGACATTAAACCAAAAATCATCAAAAACATAATAGGAGCATCATCTCATTATTTAAATTATGGTTTGATATTTTCTACAAACCATAATTTAAATAAATACATCATGTTTCACTACATCATATCATTCATTGCATTATTATCATATGCATATGATCAATTTTTAACCCATACATCATTTTTCATCCATAAATTGTATCACAAAATTTACACCATCCATCCATTATCATCCATCACAAAATCATCATTTTTTTTATCATCACATTTAAAATAAAAATAATTTACCATCCATACATTTCATCATATCATAAATGAATAAATCATAGGTCATCATTTAACATCACATATCCATATATCATAGATCATTATTATCCATACATCATATATCTAAACATCATACATCCATACATCATAGATCATCATTTAGAACATCATACATTATTGTTCATAACATCCATACATCATATATTCTACAGATGCATTCATCTAGAATCATCACATGAAATAAAAGCATTCGTCACATGATACATCATCACATAAAATAAATGCATCCATCATAGAATCATAAACCATCATAAATAGAAATCACTGCATATCATTTATATCATCAATGCCAAGTATACAATGAAGTCTAAAATGAGAAAAGATACATCATATCTCAAAAAGAATATCTCAGAATCACAAAATGGCGTCTAAGATCTACTGCTACCAGAATGAGTAGGCATAATAGGACCAGTACCACCACCACCCCTAGAAGAAATAGGATCTTTGGGATCTCTCTGTGGAGGTTGTGTCACACCCTCACTGACTGTCTGTGTATGTGTCCAACCAGATCTCGATGGGGCATAACTAACTTTTCAATCAGCAGGCACTGCATCATGATACCTAACCTTGTACAACTCTACCTCTTAGGCAGCCTGCAGAACCTCCCTCATGTAATCTGCAACAAAGGTACCATCAACTACTCCATGTAGTGTCTTGGTAGGCTCCTATGCCCTCTCAATAATATTTCTAGCACTATCCCTCTCGACTATCAAAGTATCAACCTGAGTCTGAACAACTGCTAATTGTCCCTGTACCTGTGCCAATGCCTGGGCATGAGTCTGTGCCTGAGTCTACATCTAAGTTTGCATCTATACAAGAAAACCATGTTCCTGCACCAACTGTCCCTATAGATTCTATACCTATGCCTGCAAACTGGCGATCTGCCTTTGATGGTCAACCAAAGGTACTGCCATTGCTCGCCTCTTTCGAGGCTTGCTTGATGATGGTCCAACATTGACTAGCCCAACTCCTCTGCCACCTCCACCACCACCATCCCCATCATCACTGCTGCTATCCCCACTGCTGCTCTCAGTATTGCTACTTGACTGAGTATCATCCCCACTTCTATCCTCCTCACCCACAACATCCTCCTCCACAAGTAAAGGTATTGGCTCATCAGGAATGGTAATCCGAGGATGTGGATGAAATGCCAAAAAAGTTGCATACTGCTCTATCATGGGTACCTCTGCAATATCTCTGCGCATATCCTAGGTTGATGGTTGTAGAGTCCTATACCCCTCTACTAATGTCTCATATGATAGGCATGGCCCCCAATCTACTACATCACTCTATCACTGGGAATAATGGGCTATCCCTCGAGGCATACACTATACTATACAATATTGCTTGTAGACCCACCGCAATAGAAATCTCTCCAAAACAAAATGGGTCCTACTGATCAAGTACATGGAGTCACATAGGTATCCAAACACTGCATTGTCCTCATCCCACTACTCGCAGTTGAGATAAGGCCATTAGATGATACTCTCCATGTCATCCAAAACCCGTCTCCAATGCTCTAACTTACCCATCCGAGCTTGGGTAAGTTGACCTCCTTACCAGAAAACATAGGGTCTTCTTGTAGGTCTGTCAAGAGTTGGAAATGGTCGAGCAATGGAAAATGCTCTCATGCCCAAACTTGTAATAAAGTCATCCCCGCTGATAAGTTGCATGCTCGTAGGTACACCATTGAATGTAAATCGTGATAGAGGTGGGCTAGCATACACATCCCCCACCCATATCTAGTCTCGTGCATGACCATACTCTCAAGAATGCGACCCCAACCCATAGAGAATCCCTTTGACCTACGATCAGGACAAAGGAAACCTCCAATAAATCTAGCTAGCACTACTGGTAATGAAGCATATGTATCGGCTATTGTCCACCATCAAACACTCGGTCCTACAATGTGTTGATCCTGAAAGACTCTACGAAGAGCATCTCTCCCACCAACCTCATGTGAGTCATAGACAATGATTTCTCCCACAAATGGAATCCGCAGTATCCACCACACATCGTTGGGTGTGACTATCATCTCGTTGGTGGGTAAATGGAAGGTGTTATGGTCATTGTGCCACCACTCAGCCAAAGCAGTAAGGAGACCCCAATTAATCCTAATCTGGGGCATATCAAGGAGACTAGAAAGACCACATCGACCTATAAACTGAATCTCATCAGGAGTTAGATGAGGAATCAAGTCTATGGTCCATGAAAACCGCTCTCACTGATGATTGCAGAGTCCTATACCCCTCTACTAATGTCTCATATGATAGGCATGGCCCCCAATCTACTACATCACTCTATTGCTAGGAATAATCGGCTACCCCTTGAGGCATACACTATACTATACAATACTACTTGTAGACCCACCGTAATAGAAATCTCTCCAAAACAAAATGGGTCCTACTGATCAAGTACATGGAGTTACATAGGTATCCAAACACTGCATCGTCCTCATCCCACTACTCGCAGTTGAGATAAGGCCATTAGATGATACTCTCCATGTCATCCAAAACCTGTCTCTAATGCTCTAACTTACCCATCCGAGCCTGGGTAAGTTGACCTCCTTACCGGAAAACATAGGGTCTGCCTGTAGGTCTGTCAAGAGTTGGAAATGGTCGAGCAATGGAAAATGTTCTCATGCCCAAACCTGTAATAAAGTCATCCCCGTTGATAAGTTGCATGCTCGTAGGTACACCATTGAATGTAAATCGTGATAGAGGTGGGCTAGCATACACATCCCCCACCCATATCTAGTCCCATGTAGGACCATACTCTCAAGAATGCGACCCCAACCCATAGAGAATCCCTTTGACTTGCGATCAGGACAAAGGAAATCTCCAATAAATCTAGCTAGCACTACTAGTAATGAAGCATATGTATCGGCTATTGTCCGCCATCGGACACTCGGTCCTGCAATGTGTTGATCTTGAAAGACTCTACGAAGATCATCTCTCCCACCAGCCTCATGTGAGTCATAGACAATGATTTCTCCCATAAATGGAATCTGCAGTATCCACCACACATCGTTGGGTGTGACTATCATCTCGTCGGTGGGAAAATGGAAGGTGTTATGGTCACTATGCCACCGCTCAGCCAAAGCAGTAAGGAGACCCCAATTAATCCTAATCTGGGGCATATCAAGGAGACTAGAAAGACCACATCGACCTATAACCTGAATTTCATCAAGAGTCAGATGAGGAATCAAGTCTGTGGTCCATGGAAACTACTCTCGCATCTGGAGATTACCCTAATCCTCTTATCACCATGAAAAGTTTAAAATCAGTGCACTATGTCAAAAATAAAAAATCAATCTACTATCAAATCCAAACAAACTTTGGTATGAATTTTTCGATCAAAATTCATCAACAAACATAAACAAACCTCACCTATCATGAGTTTCATAAAAAATTATCTAATCTCACCTATCATGAGGTTTATTATATATGAAATCATTCCTCACCTATCATGAGGATCATCACAAATAAGGATTATTTCTCATCTATCATGAGAGTAAGTCTTATTAATCATCAGAATCAATCATCAGGGAATTTGGATAGTCAAATCATACCAAACCAAAGAATGGACATGATCGAAATTGACGAAATTAGGGTTAACTATGTCCAAATTTGTAAATCTAACATGGATGCACTAAAATAGGCATCCAAAGTGCTACTTTACTAGAAGCATTATTTCAGCACATGGATGCACTATAAAAGGCATCCAAAGTGCTACTTTATCAGAAGCGCTATTTCAGCACTTCAATGCGCTAAAACAAGCATCCAAAGCACTACTTTATCAGAAGCACTATTTTAGCACATCGATGCACTAAAATAGTCCATCAAAGCGCTACTTTACCAAAATCACTATAACAGACCATCGATGCACCATTTTATTCCATCAAAGCACTAGAACATTCTAGGCGCTAAGATCCGACGTTGAAGTGCTAAATCTAACTATCTAAGCGCTAAATCATGAAAGCGCTAAACTATCTAATGAAAGTGCTAGAGAAAATAATGAAAGCACTACTTTCTAAAAGCACTAAAATAGTTTACAAAAGCGCTACACCGGAGTGCAAAGTGCTACAACTACAACATTGATGCTCTAAACTAAAGGAAAAACACTAAAGCATAAACAGGGCACAAAAATCAAGAAAATACAAAGTACGAGGTGGATTACGAGTACATACCAAAGGTCTGTAGGCGGCCGACCATTGGTGACGTCACACACATTTTAAATGATGAGTATGGTAGGGTATAGGCATCTTGCTCTAGCTGGCTCAAAAATCTCTATCATTAGGTGTTGAAAGTCAAAAAGTAGAAGTGAGAATGAAAATGACCTTTCGAACCTTATATAGATTTTTGAAAAGGGGATTTTTGTGGATTTTCTCTTGTTTTAATAAATTTTATTTATGGAATTAATTGAAATTCATCCACGGGCTATATTTTCTTCATCAATTTTGGGAGATAAATTATTATTTTTCATCATCAAATCATCATCAAATCATCATGAAAATTTCTAAAAAATCATCGAATAATTAATTTATCTCCCGAGGGGCATATTATCAGCAATCATTTGAAAATCAATATCTGGGGCATGTCTAGGGCACACTAATTTTTTTTTTTTTCATCAATACTAGCAGTAGCAACAAAAATTTCTTTGAAGCAATGCGTAAACACATCACTTCAAAGAGGGGTAAAATGTATACACCTAAAATTGTTCTGGAGAATGTGATTAATTAAATATGAATTATTTGATTAATTATCCTAATTTCTTCTACTGTTTGAATAAATAGAAATATTTATTTATATAGTTCACGTTCACATTCACATTTAAATTCTTCTAATTCTTCTATTATCTCATCTTAATTAAATAAAAAAAAATTAAATACTTTGTTTGATTTAATTATCATTTCCCTATTTTATTCTATCACATCAATCTTAAATTAATTAAATAAAGATCAAACACTTTATTGATTAATTATCATATTCTTCTATTTTGATTTAATAAAAAAATTCCATAGTTTCTTTTATTAAATTATTTATCCCTTTTTTGCTAATTTAAATAAATCAAAAATATTTAAATAAAGACATAAAGAATATTCCACTATATTTCCTCAAAATCAAATTAGATATCCTATGTCTAATTTATGTCAAAATATGTCACAATTAATGCTTTGAAACTTCATGGGAAGTTTTGGAGACAAATTGGAGACAAACTCCAAATTCTTCTCTCAATCCTCTTCCATCAATCCTTCCTCTTCTCTTGCCTGGTGTTTTCATGGGTAGAGGCAATCCCCAAAATCTTCTCAATCTCCTCCATCTCTCACCATTCAATCCTCCAGATTAAATCCAAGCCTCTTTGCCATCTCTGTGGATTTCTACAGCCAAAAAATCTATAAATAAAGCTTCATTCAACCAAGAAAGGGATCCAGATTATCTAATTTATGCACTCTTATTCTGTAGGATTTCAAACATCAATCATCTAGCATCAAGCATCCAACATTCTAGTTTTCATATCATGGCTGCCTCTTGTAGCTTCATTTATCAGTTTTCATGTCAATCCATGTCATATTAATTTATTTTATCATCTAGCATTATCATATTAGCTTCACATCATTGCATCAACATCATTCTGTTCTTTAGATTTTCATTTTAACAGTTATAGTGTTATTTAAATCTGAGAGCACAATAGCTTAATAAATCTTTGAAGATAGGATACAATGAGACGCTTTGAATAGATTATTAGCTTGATTTTTGATACAATGTTTCATTAAGAAGTGTATTTCCTTTGTTTACTTATTTACACTTAAAAATACTACAACTACTCCTGCTACATAATAGAAAGGATTTGAGTGTATTATCTATAAATAATTTTATACTCTAGGATATGGTAGATCAGTGCTTTCTTTCTATTAGGCAACAAAATCAAAATATTACTAAAAACATATACATTTTCTTCTCTGACACAATTCAAGTTGTTAGACACTCTACGGGGTGAAGTTCTAATGACTGGCATAAACAATGTTGAAATTTTTTCCTACTTAGCTCTTCTTCAATAATCCAACAGAAATCTCATGAACACTATGATTCACTTTAAAGTAATTTAGTTCTGACTTGCAGACACCAGTAAATAAAAATCACACAGAGTGAAGAAATGCACCTTGATGAATTAAAATATACTTGATATTTAAATTCAAATGATCGAAAGATTTTCAAAATTTGATAGAACTGAGCAGAAATTAGCAAGTATAACATCACAAAAATGAATTATCAGAAAGGAATTCGGTCAAGAAATCATCCCCATTGCATTGTTTCCAGAAGGTTTTTTACATTGTTTCATTCCCAGTTTTTGTCATCATTTAAAAAAAAAAAACTCTTTTTCCTCTCCCGCTTTCTGATTTTCTAAAAAAATTATACATTACAGTCCAAAGGTCATGACCATTCAATTTCATGTGCAACCGTCGGATATTTGTCAGCCAACATTAAAAATATTTAATTAATTTTCCTTTCGGCAAATTAAATATTTTACAATAGTTTTCCTTTTAAATTTTTTCCTTAACCGGTCTTTATTCCCTTTCACTTTATCACTACGAAGCTCCCCTTATTCCTACTGGTCCACTGAGGTCCTAGACTTAAACTCTAGTGGTATTACAGTGGCAGTCTCTAACTGTTGTCATTGTTTGGCATCTTCGTCCACCGCGCTACCGTGGTCTCAGTGTAGACCCCTGGCGGTTACGCAGTAACTATCTTCTGACCGCTTCCTCACCGGTTGTTTCGCCGTTTCCTCCATCATCTGTTTTTGTTACCACAGCCACCATAGTCTCCCTTCTCACCATGTGCAGTATCATGGTCTGACTGTCATAGTCTATCTTTTCCTCCACCTCTCTACCGTGGTCTTTGACTCGGCCGTCAATGGTATGGCGGTAATTGTTTATTGCCCATCCTTAACCGTCACCCGTCTCTGGTTTTCAATTCTCCATCACCGGTTGCATCTCTATCTAACACAGTCATTGCAGTCTACATTTTGACCATACATGGTGTGGTGGTAGCCACATCACTAACTGCTAACTATTCTCCCTTTGTCTACCGCAGTCACCGCGGTCTGCCTCTTGACTGTTGGCGGTACCACGGTGTGACTGATCCTGACTGCTACGTTCACCATCCGTTGCTTACCAACTAATCAGCATGTTACCACGGTATGTGGTTTAACCGTGTGTAGTAGCACGGTAAACACTTTTTTCCTGCCTCCTTAGCCGCTACCATTTCCACTGCATAATCGTTGGCCTACTAACAACTGACTGTGGTACAATGGTAAACATTTATCGTGACTTCTCCAAACTGTCACCGCTATACCATGAGCCACTTTGCAAAAGGTTGTGGTAAAGTGGTGAAGGCTGTGAAGGGTAAATGATGGCGGTACAAGGTATTTGAATATTATGAATGAGATACATGAATTTTCTATAGAAATTTGTTGAAAGTAAAAGCTTAAGGGGGTGAAAGGCCTTGGGATTATAAATAAAAAAATAATTATTTTACATGAAAAATAAGGTTCTAACAGGATGGGAATCTCATAATTTGTCATCATATTTAAATAATATTTGCTATTCATCTGATGTTCCACAACTCATTCATTATCAAGCTTTAATTCTTGCATGGATTTTTCCAAGATTTTTTTTCTGTATACTCAAGATTCAACTTCCATGTCTCAACTAGCTAGTGATCTTCTTTAGGCAGTGCTAGCTCCTTTTCCCAAGTTTCTCAAGAGAGCTTGAGGATTCTCTCTAGCTTAGGATGAGTGATCCTATATAGCTCAGGGAACTCCTAGCATGTGTTTTTCATTTCTTCCAGTTCCTTCTGCAAAATTCAAAACTTATTGTGCATCCTGACTGCATGACGAATGCCCAGGTCACCATTGTATATCACCCTGTGGATCCAGTCTGCAATGGCCTTGGTCCAACTCTTCATCCTTTCCATGTATTTATCTCCTCCTTTGAGAGAAAGGAGGGTGCTAGTGGTTTAGTTAGAGCCTCCTCTTATATGGAAGTACATTATTGGATGTAAGTAGTCAGCTTCGCCACCTGTTCCTTCATCTCTTCTTTCATAGATTGATCTTTATTATTTTTTTGATTAATAGTGGATACTAGACCTTGAAATTAATTAATCTTTTGTTCATGAGTCATCAAGCCTAGATTAATGGTGGATATGTTCTATTTTTAGCCTTGGATGGTGCTCACATCTTTGTATGTTGTCAGAGTGGTGATTTGTAGTGTCCTAGATCCAGAATCATCGACTGTGATATACGATTGGATCTTAGGCTTCTTCTCCTTCCGAGTCCTTTCCTGAGCTCTGACTAGTATGGCCCCCAATCACACCTTGGGATCAATAACCATAGGATTTTTCTTCTATTGTTGCTCCAACCATGTGGGGACCTCCATTTTTTATTTTAGTGATTCATGATGACCTTCCTATTCTTGTTTATGCTTATGCCCTTCATGTTGAGGATCCTCTTCATCATCCTTTTATTCCTCATTTGACTCCTCTTCTTGTCTGGGTTTTTCTTTATTAGGCTTAGTGATTTCTACATTTATTTCAACAATATTTTCTTCTGGTGTGGTTCCCTTTGTGGCTTCAGGCTCATCTTCAACATTCTTCTGAGGTTCAGTGCTCTTTTCTCACATATCCTCTTTCTTTCAATATTCTTCTTTCTCTCCTTCCCTTTCTAGAGGAATCTCTTCTTGTATCAGGCCCTCATCTTGGTCGGCTCATGGAGGCTCATCAATGATTTCCACATTTTTGTCTATATCAACCTTCCCTTCCTTGGAGTGATGCTCCTTAGGGTTTGCCTCCTCATCTTGCCCCTGATCAGAAGTTTCAACCTCATAATGTTCATCGGGTTTATCATCACCCTCTCCTTTAGGAATATTTTAGTCTCTTCATCAAAATCCACCTTGTCTATATTCACCCTTATCCTACCCTCGAGATTCTCAAAGTAATCATCTCAGTCAGAATCATCAGTGAAGTCCTCCATAGCCTCATTGTGTTGCTTTTCACTAAGCCTCTCTAGTTCTTTTGAGGTCTACATTGTGGTCTCCAGCTTTAGTGGCTCGGTACATGTAAGGATAAGAGGAAAAGTGGCAGCAAGCTAGGCCATTAATTCTTGGACTTAGGGATTGAGCATCAACTCAGATAGTTTAATGGGCACATTTTGCATGTAGGTTGTCAATGCATGTGGAAAAGTGGTAGGTTCTAAGGTAGTTCTAGATAAGGAAGGTGATAGAGTGGAAAGAGTTGGAAATGTAGGTGGGAGTGAGGAGGATAACAGCGGGGAAGTAGTTGAAGATGAATACTCCAACACCACTATGGGGGTAGTTGTTGAGGCAGAGGTGAGGTGGACTAAGACGTCCATGGTGACCGGCGATGACATGAGAAAATATTTAGGAGTGGAATATGGTGGAGTGGTGATGACAACAACAACAACGAGAGTGGAAGTGGTGGGAGGTGGTGAGTGAGGTTTCTCAAATTCTTCTTCGTCTGAATGTGGGTGCTCCTCCTCTTGAATGGTCAGCATTTCAAGAACAAATTTCCAATTATTTTCACCCTTTTTGATGATTGACCCTATGTTGCCTTCTTGGAGTACACCTTTTTCTTGGGCTTGCACTCATGTACATCCTTCCTCTTTCTGAATCTAGTGGTAGGTGGGGACTTGGGAACTTCACCTAATGAACCCATAGCTACCCCATTGTCTATTTCCCTTTCGATGTCATCTTCAAGCTCCTCGTATGTGAGCTCTGCACCTTGTTTTTGTAACTGAGCTATTTTCTATCAACCCACTATTTGGTTATGTGTTCAATCAGGTGGGTTATAATGTCTTGGTTGATGATATCTTCCTTAGCCCAATAAATTACTAGTAGGGACATATCAGCCAAGGAATTCTACCTTTCATCTAAAATATTATCATCCTTGATAATCTGATTAGGTATAGGAAGAAAATTAGTGGAATTTACAAAGTGGGTGGTCATCCTCATGTAATGTTGCATCTGAACCTCCCTGTCATCATCACAATTCACCCAAAATTCTTCAATGTGAGGTCAATGGGTGTGTTTTCTTCTATTTTTTTTTCAAATTTCGATGAGGATCCATGCCTCCTCTGTCTGTATGCAAGTCCAAATGGTACTCCACCAATTCCTTCTTAGAGTTCTCAGTGCTATGGGAAACAAGGCAAGAGTACATTCCCTATCCAAATGTAAGGGGATATGGGACCCTCGCTCAGTGCTTGCCACTTAGCAATGTATGGGTAGTTTGTAACTACCGAGTAAGCTCTAGAAAAGTGATTCAGTCATTAGGGTAGCATGGTGGTCATAGGGTCTTCCTAAGAACCCTTATGCTCTGATATAGGTGAATTTTGGGAATTGGATGAATAGATATCGAAAACCTTTAATGACAACTTTGGCATTATGTGTCGCTCTTCTTTCATATTCAACTCCTAAGGTCTGGATGATATTCCTAATGAAGGCATCATTTACTCTGTTCTATTCCCTTTTGAAGTTATTGTACTGTAATTGGGGATAGAAGTCATATACCTTAAGTTCTCCCCTCTTGGTTCCCAATTTTCTTCTATAGAATAACACTTTGTATGGGAACTTGACTGGTAGGAGATAGACCAGGTACAATGTCATGTAGAACTGTGAAGTATTCTTTCCTACCATGAGTTGATTATGTAAATTATTGTTTATCATTTTGGCCTAGTGGAATTTATTTGTGCCTTGGAGGATCCCCTCCATGAAGTAGAACATCCATTGTTCAAAGAAGGTGGTAGTAGGCAAGCCCATCACCCTGCTCAAGAGTGTGACAAAATCATGATATTGTTCAAAGAAATCAATCTTGTCCAAATTATTTGGAACCTTATTTGCACTTCATGTCTTGTCCTTCAACCATAGTTGATTGATTGTTTTCTTACAGCTAAGAGGGTCTTTCTGCCATACTTTTTGAGAAAACTAATTCTCTAATTTCTCCATCTTTTTGAAGGTTGGAATGTCAAACATCTTGCTAATAGATTTGGTAGATAATTCTACCAGTACTCTCCCATCTTTGGAAATTATCCTTTTGTTATTATGGTGATATCTTTCTTGGAAATCCATGACTAACTTTAGAACAACTAGTGCTGGAGGGAAGCCAACTACCTTTGCAAGGCCATTTTCCTTTATCTTTTGGGTATCCTTTGTAGTGGGTGTTATCATAACCCTCTACTTGAATTTATCTATGTTTACATGCCCTAGGTCAGTGTCGTAGATTGTGTCCTAGTTGGATGCGAGCTTAGAGATACACTCCACCCCATTAAACTGGTACTTCATCTTTCTTTCTCTTCTTTCCCCCTAGGAGTTCTTGCAAGTTTTTTTTTTTTTTCAATCTTTCCCATTGGTTTCTTTGATTACCCCTCACCAAGTTCCATAAATCTTGCACAAAAAGAGTAGTAAGTGTTTTGAAAAAATAAGAGCACAAAATTTTATCTAAATCTTGCAAATTCATGGTTAGTGCATTCATATACTCCTAAAACATTATAACATTCATCATTGTTTACTATTTGAATATCATTTAGGTAGTTTACGAGAATGTGGGTTTGAGGATGTGTGTTTCACCTTTGTGGAAGATGTTATAATGAAAGTTGTTTAGGGATGGCGTAGGGAAATGGAAAATTTGTAGACAATCACCTGCAGGAGAATTTATACATGGTTGAATTGTGAGGTTGATCATTGATGAAGTCATTTGACATGTGTGAAATATTTGGTGAAAGTTCCTTCAACTCTTTTCCTTTATCAAATTGACCTCTTTTGGTTTATGGGGGTGTGAGGAAGGTGGGTGTCATGGGGTGGAAAGCCTCTAAGGTTTTTCTATTAGGTAATGGCCTTGGGTGGATGATATTTTGTATGCAATGTTCTGCATGGTGGAGCGTTTGTAATCATTTTCTTTCATGGGTCTATTGAACTTCTCTAAGTGGAAATTTGCAGAGTTGAGCAGTGTGGGATATGGGCGGTAGATCGTTGTTAAGTTATCATACTTAAAATAGTGGTGAATGATGAACATCCTATCGCTTGTGGAATTCTGCATGATGGAACCCATAGAGCTTTCACTTGGTCAATTTTGTTGTGAACGTTCTGGTGAGCGAAAGATGGGTAGTGGAAGGTCATTCGGGTTATACCGTTAAAGAATGGCTTTGGGAATGTAGAGCCTGATTGTGGTGTCCCACACGGGCAGACCCACAAGGGTTTTCTAACTCATAACTTTAGTGGAAACTTGAATTTTTAGGGAAATTTTTCTTGCGAAATCAGCTAGGTAGAAAGGTGTGGATGCTTGGACATTAGATGATGGTTGCATGGGGGCGAACACCCGTAAGGGTGAGCCAACATAGCTTCTTTTACTTAGGACTTAATTACTCCAGTATTAGGTCTCATGTAGTCAAAGGGTGTGAGGAACACACCATGGGAAGGTGCTTTGGATTCACCCTTTAGGAACGACGTGGGTGTAACATCCTTCCGCATAGGGAGGCCCACACAACCAAGCCCAAGAATCATTAACTTGTGATTTCTAATTATTAGTCTGGGTAGACAAATGGAAAAGGTGAGATTGGAGTCCATCAAGTAGATGGGTGTGAACATCCCTCCATGGAATAATGGTGAAGAGGGAACGTCAGGTCAGATGAGGCAACCCCCAGAACCGAGCTCACAAAGGCCCAGGGACTTGGCCATTTTCAAATATCAATCCCTATCCCCAAGTGATACAATTACGAAGCTTAGAGAGTATAAGTATGAGTATGGTAGGCCATGAATCGACGTCTATGAGGATGCAGACACCTGAAAATGAGGTCCTATAAATCCTATTAATTACTTCCACTCGCCTGAGGTTTGAAGTGATAAATACATGAGGGGGAAGATGGAGCTAGGGGCTGCAATCATTTAAGTTGATCATGATGAAATTTTGAGGGGATAGTTCTACTGAAGGGATGGCTTGCAAGGATGAATTAAAGGTCTAAAAGCTAGGTTTTTTGAACTTAAATCCAGAAGCCTAACACTATTCATTTTGAAAACCCTAAGTAAATGACTATTTTAATCAACTTAAATCATAGAGGCCAAACTCAGGGTTTGAATTCCTACCTCAATCGCATGTGCAAGGAAGAAAAGCCACCTCACATTCAAATATTTCTATGCACACAAGAGCTCCTCCTTCTCCTTACAAATTTGAATTTCATAGGTAAAAATGATATTTTGGAGGGTTCCTATTTATAGAATACTTTTCCATTAATGCATGCATTTAATGCAATTATGGTGAGCAACTGGTTGGTGAAGTTTGTGAAAACCCACGCTAGTGTGGCCACTTGCTCGGATGGAAAAATAAGGTGCGGCACCCACAGTGTGTGTAGACATTAAGGGTCAACCACTTCTTAGCGAAAAAATAGGAGTTGTAGTCCGAATAAGGAGACCCACAACTACGGATCCATAAGGGAAGATGGGAATTGTGGTGTATAGAAGGAAAATCCTTGCAACCCAAGTCCCGTAGATGCTTGAAACTTTGTAAAATTTGGGGTAGGTGATTTGTTCAAGGTGATTTTTATGACTTGAAGGCATGTGACCAATTTAAGCTCAAAAATAGGGACACACAAAATGAGGCAAAAGAAAAAGACCCAATCGGAGCAAAACATAAAGAGGGGGGTCCCCAATCCAAATGAGGCATGTGTTCTATAGGAATGACAATATTATCATCAATGATCCCCTTGAGAGGAATTCTCAATGAAGATATTTCTAACTCTAATGGAATTATTTCCTTGACACTATAAACAAGGTTGTATGGAGTGTTTCCTTTAGAAATTCTAATGCTTGTATGGTAAGCCCATAATGCATAGGCTAATTGAGTGTGCCAATCTTTATTATGTTTACTTACCATTTTCCTTAGGATTTGTTCAATTATTTTGTTAGTTGATTCCACTTGACCATTTGATTGTGGATAGTACGGTGTTGATAAATGATGTTGAATACGAAACATTTCCAAAAATATCTTCACATCATTGTTCTTAAAAGAAGTTAAATTATTCAAAACCAATGCGGAAGGGAGACCAAAGTGAGCAATAATATGTTCCAATATGAAATGACATGTTGCATCAATTGTTGTGGAACGTAGAGTGATAGCTTCTACCCACTTCATAAAATAATTTGATGTAGTAATTATAACCATATTTTTAGTGGAAGAAGGCGGTGATAATTTTCCAATAAGATCCAAACCCCAAACCGAGAATGGACACAAAGGAATTTGGGAAGGAATCTCAAAAGCAAGAGCATGAATCAAATTGTTCTTTTCTTAGAATTTATGACATTTCTTAACGTGAGAAAAACAATCTTGTTCCATGTGTCGCCAATAATATCCTATGCAGATTAACTTTTGAACTAATGATCTTCCTCCACAAGAACCCGCATGAGCTTCTTCAAGGGCTATAGGGATTTCTGATTTCTTAAGGCATCTAAGTAAAATACTATCAAATTCAATCATTCATATAACACATTCATAAGGATTATGTATTTAGATGCAAGTTTTTGAAATGAGCTCTAGTGTTTTTAGTTGTAGGATCGAGAATTTAGTAAATTCGTTTAAGTAATTGAATACCATTTATACCATTCACTATAGTTTTTAATGTTGCTTAATATCACTTCTTTGATTTTATTGTTGATTCATGTTTTTGTGATCGTATGGACTATAAATATGAAAATGATAGAATGATCTTCAAGAGATACAAGGAAAGAAACACTTTCCATTGCATATGCATGTCGATTATACTTTTGTGGTTTGTTATTAGTGGTATATGATTTAAAGAATTCCAATAAATTCATTGTAAGATCTTTATATATGGACAACTTATCATGTTTCACTTGATATGAACTACTTATCTGCTTAACAATTAAGTGAGATTCATGAAATATTTCAATGTGTTGAACACCAAGAGCTAAATTCGCACGTAATTCATGATTAATGTTTCATAATTTGCAGTGTTATTTCTGCATAGGAATTTCAATCGGTAGGATGAGGGGATAAGCTTTCTAGAAGGTGGCATTATTATAACCCCTACTCCGAACTTAGTTCTACACTTAGACCCAATGAAATACAATTCCCATGTCTCCTTTTCGATAGTCAACACACTTTCATCTGGGAATGAGTCCATATTAGTTAATGCTAGTGGAGAAGGAGCATAAACTAAATGGTTAGTTAAGTCTTGTCCTTTGATTTCCTTTTGAGAGATAAATTTAAGATCAAACTCTGTTAACAACATAACCCATTTAGCTAAACGTCCTTATAAATCGGTTTTAGCAAAAAGATGTTTTAAAGGATCAAACTTTTTCATGACATGAATTTCCACATTTAACAAGTAATGTCTTAATTTACCAGTAGGGTATGAGCATGATCATCATGGAAAAATAGGCCATTAAGTGGCGATGAAAATTTAGAAAATCGAAGTTAGGCAACTTGACGTAAAAATTTGAATAAGTTATCTATATTATTTCAAAAATATGTACGAATAGAATTTGTAGAAAATTGAATGTAGTTTCTTAACTGCTAGGTTTATTTTAATTTTTTTAAATGTATTTGGTGAAAATTTGAAATTTTAATGCAATAGTACTTAAATTTCAGGGAAAAAATAAGAAGTAGGTGTCTTTCTGACCACCCTAACCACAATAAAATGATAATATTTTTTTTGAAGATTTAGATATAAGTAGAGGACTGATGTCCCGATGTGGTGCATATTTTTTTGGTAATTTTTTTCCAAGTAAATAATTAATTATGAATTTTTTATTACAACTTTTAAAAAATATAATTTTTTTTTATGTTTGACCACCTTAACTTGGTCAAAACTTCATGAAATTCAATTTTTTTAATCCTATAGCATGAAAAGCATAGAATGTGACACATGTTTCAGATTAAAAAAATGTGATATTGTTTGAAAGCTATAGATGTTTTTCAATCAGCCTATCAATCAGGACTAGAGTTTCTGGATTGGGAGAGGGGTTCCTTCTCCATCTACAACAATAGTGAACAAGCAGAAACAAGTGAACGTCATGATGAGATGCATGAACAAAAAAGAGAAGAAGGAAAAGGTGGGGGTGTTGAGATAGTTGCCAACAAAAATGAAGCACCTTGTCGACTACAATACAACTTGGGGTCCTTCCACCATGCTCGTTGTTGATCTTCCTTCATATTTAGATGGCTGCAATAGGAAACACTCGCACATGTCATCATTCCACAATATTAACACCATATAAATAAGGATAAAACTTGGGAAAGGAAGTGGGACAATGTGCTCCCTTTTGAGGACAACAATAATGTGGACGCTCGGTCTGTAGAAGATCAACGAGATGAAGGCTATCTTCTCGAAGAATGATTTATAGGGATTGTCGATCCCATGCAAGATGTGGACAAAGTGTTTTCTGCCCCGTTCTGCCTACCTTATGTAGACTTGATGCCTAAAGTGTTGCACAATTTGGTGCCTTCATTTGAAGCTGCCAATGCAAAGATCAACAATGCAGTGGTCGCTCTCGATTGTCAAATGCTGCCACCTTCATGTGATGATGCCCAGGTTCTATCATTCCTTGCTCCTAATAATTTTCATAGCTACACTTATCATTTTGATTATGGGAATGAGGGGAGACAAACATGTTTATGGATTGACCATGGGTTTAGCGAGCCTCCTCAATTACTGATTTTCCCTTACTGGGTGACTAAACTTGAGTGTTGCAATGTTGAATTTATTTTCTCTGAACATAAGGATAAATCTACATGGTTGACAACTATAACAATTTCCCATTTTCTTATACATGCATTATGAGATCCAATGAGCATGAGTGTTGGCTCGCCTTACCCAAACATAGTTCTTTGTAAATATCTCTTGTTACATAGCTCATTTTTTCATAGTGTAGTTTTCATGTAAATACTCTGCTTTCCTACTTTCCTTAGGTTAGTTGTTTTCTTGTGGGTTGCTTTCTTTAGGGTAGTTTCTTCATTGTTTTCTTTCGCTCTCCCGCTTTGGTTACTTTTGGTGTTTTCTTTTCATTTGATTTTGTTTTCTTTTGTTTGATCTCACTTTGCTACTAATTTTCTTGGGGTCCCTTGCTTTTGGCTGGGCACATATGTTTGCACAACAACCATACTTATTACTTGGGGTTGTTTTATGTATTTCTTTGTCAAACTCTAATCAAGTTTTCAGCATGGATGGTGAGGATCATCTATTAGTGTCAAGTGATCTGGATGTTTGATTCAAAGTGGATAAGTCATTGGTTGATTTGATTTTGAAGTATTTTGAAATATTATATCTCTCACAAATTTTAAGAATCCTACGGTCACTGTAGGTCCTTTGTGAAGTCTAGTTAAGTGAAAAATCTAAAATTCTACTCCAACACCACTGTGATTCTCAGCCCTAAGTGCGAGCTTCATTGCTTGTGGGTTGAAATAAAGAACTGAAAAGAGAAAAGAAACAAAAGAAAGAAGGAAAAATATTGAAAATCAAAAGAAAAAAATTCAGCTTTTCAAGGGTATATGAATAACACTACTGGGGCTACAGATGCTTGGTCGGTAGTAGAGAAATTTTCAAGAGAATCACAACGACAACCTCGTTGGGGCTATGGACGCCTGACTAGCAACGAGGCAAGGTCTCAGATGCTTTTGGAGTTAGAATAAACTACGTAGCTTAACTTAATGGAGCTTAGGTTCTTGCAACAACTCAAGGATGGGAATTAACGCAATTGCACACACATGGATTTTTAGCATACTGAAGGTTAGGTTAACTAGTAGTTTTGATCCTTTGGTTGAGTGTGAATATCCAAACCAAAGATTTTGGGTTCGTGATTCCAGTTTTTCATCAAAATTCTCTACAACATTTCCCCAGCGAGTCACCATTTGTTGTGCATGTTTTGCACACACACCCCACCATAGGCAAGGACTCCCTCTTTTCGCTCCCAATGGGTTGCTTTGCTCATGTATCATTTTGTGTGCCCCTTTCATGGAGCCTATATTAGTCATGTGTTGTCAAA
The DNA here is from genome assembly GCA_007115665.2 of Sequoiadendron giganteum. Classification (NCBI taxonomy): domain Eukaryota; kingdom Viridiplantae; phylum Streptophyta; class Pinopsida; order Cupressales; family Cupressaceae; genus Sequoiadendron; species Sequoiadendron giganteum. Next base: position 812,906,399 of record CM021100.1, on the reverse strand, counting down.
CGATCAAATTCCCCTGACCAAATTCACCTACCTAAGTTTCGCTAAGTATTTTTCTTTCGCGAAAGTGCTTCTGCGTGTTTCCCTTCACTCGTTGCTCTAGCCCCTCTGGATCTCATCCTTGCTCGCTCCATTCACTTTTTCCTTTATTTTAATAGTGGGGATAGGTTTCCTATGGATTTGGGATGTTTTTTGGTGCCTAAGTGAACTTCCAAGGTTTCATTAAGTTTCGGGAAGTTGCAAAAATTTCATTTTGGAACTCCATCACTCTGGGGCCTAGACTCCCCATTTCCTTTTCAAAACAACATTTTGGCCTCCATAGCCCAGACTCCCCATTGCCCTTTCAAAATAGAATTTTAGCCTCCGGGGCCAGAACTCCCCATTACCCTTTCAAAAAACATTCTATCCTTTGGGGTACAGACTCCCCATTGGCCTTTCAAAACAACATTCTGGCCTTCGAGGCCCGGACTCCCCGTTTCCCTTTCAAAACAACATTTCGGCCTTTCGGTCCTAGAATGTCCAAACACCCTCCCAATTTGGAAACAAACTTTGACCCATATGCTCAAATTGGATCCTCTCCTTAATAAAATTTTCAAATTCCAAATTTGAAATCGAGAGAAACCATCTGGGTCGCCCTGCCTTGTTTTGCCTTTCAAAACAACATTCCTGCCTAGGAAGTTCAACCTCTCAGTCCTGAAACGTCCAAACGCCCTCCCAATTTGGAAACGGACTTTGACCCACATGCTCAAATTGGATCATATCCTACATGAAATTTTCAAATTCAAAATTTGAAGCCAAGACAAACCAGTTGGGTCGCCCTGCCTTGTTCTCCCTCTTAAAACAATACTCCTTCCAGGGAAGTTTGGCCTCTTGGTCCCAGAACGTCCAAACACCCTCCCAATTTGGAAACAAACTTTGACCCACATGCGCAAATTGGATCCTCTCCTACATAAACTTTTCAAATTCCAAATTTGAAGCCGAGAGAAACCATTTGGGTCACCCTACCTTGTTCGTCCTTTCAAAACAATATTCCTACCACAACATTTTGGCCTCTCGGTCCCGGTACATCCAAATGCCCTCCCAATTTGGAAACAGACTTTGACCCACATGCTCAAATTGGGTCCTCTCTTGCATGAAATTTTCAAATTCCAAATTTGAAGCCGATAGAAACCATCTGGGTCGCCCTGCCTTGTTCGCCCTTTCAAAACATCATTCCTACTAGGGAAGTTCGACCTCTCGGTCCTGAAACATCTGAACACCCTCCCAATTTGGAAACCGACTTTGACCCACATGCTCAAATTGGATCCTCTCCTACATGAACCTTTCAAATTCCAAATTTGAATTAGGGAGAAACCATTTGGGTTGCCCTACCCTATTCGCTCTTTCGAAACAACATTTTGGCTAGGGAAGTTCGGCCTCTCAGGCCCGGACTGTCGTAACTCCCTCTAGTAAACTTCTAATGGAAATTCACACTAAATATTATGATATTTTGATGATGCATGGATGGATCTAACAAGGATTTTGCAAGATTTGACTAACATTTGCCCTAATTTACATATGAAGGCACTTACGACACTTCATGTATGCATGTTTCAAGAATCCTACCATGGGTCCATCGGGAGACCCATTGAGAAAGTTGAACAAGTAAAAAAACATAGCTCCCATCATCATTCATTTTATGCCCACCTCTCCTCATGGTGCCCATCAATAGAGCTGGCATTAGAAGAAGGTCTATGCCAAGGAATTCAATGAAAAAATGCAAGGGGGTGACCTTGAAGAAAGAATAAGGGGAGTTGTCCTACTTTTCACCAAATGATAATAATCTTTAAGGGGATGTCTACCCGAGTCGGGGGAAACCAATCCATTGATGCCAGTTGTCAACAGACCCATTTGATCCAATGAAGAATGTTGTGAGTCCATCAAGCAAAGGGTAGCTTTTAGGCATTTTTAGCTATAGTAAAAGGGAAATCAGCTAGACGACAAAACTGCTACAACACCCGAGTACTAAAAGACAAAAATAGGAAAAAAAAAACAAATGTATTTTAATATGGTTGAATATTGTGAGGTAGGTGAAGCCCTAATGTAATTGAATTTGGGCCACACAATGTAATTCAATCCTGGCCATTCATTCAAGCTTTAGAAAACTATAAATAGGGGTCTCCCCCTCATTTGTAAATGGTTGGAGAGCTTCTATAAAGGCATTCTGCAGCAATAGAAAGCAACATTGCATGATTTATGGGTGTTTCCTTTTAATTTTGCTCATTATGTGTGCATGGTTCTACTTTCCTATTAGTTTAGTTATTAGTTTCTTGAATAGAAGCGATGATGGTGTTTTCTATTACAAGTGTTGATGAATTTCCAGTCCATACTTTTGGCACTTGTTGATGACAAGCTACTATGCAAAGTTAGCCTGGGCTTCCATATTTCATTGCTGCAACTTAGTTCAATTGCATGTTTATGATGTGCATGTGCAATCTGAAAGTCAACAATCCTTAGAAGATTGCACTAGTTTTGTGTAACCGTAGGTTTCTCTTGGCCAAACAATACCCAGTTTAGGGAGTTTGTCTATTGTAGCAGCCTCCATGATCACTGTTCATTCATAGTTTTAGATCCAGGAATCTTTTCTCTTCACTGTCTTTTTTTTTTTTTTTAATAAGTAACATTAGGCAAGGTTCATTGCACATCATAAAGCTAAATCTGATGTTGAAATAGAGTTCTAGACTATTGTTTGAACCTACAAAAAATGCTCAACAACTCTCCCATATTAAGAACCCCATTTGCAGATCCAACTTACCCATGTTGTGACTCATCCGTAAGACCACCTTGTGATTCTAGAAAATCACATGAAACAACTAAGATATTCCAAGCACAGTCAAGACTTGACATTAGAGACCTTGGGATAGTGTTCTACATTTTGATTGTGGAAGATTGTCTTTCAAGAGAGGTGATGCACCTATGCATCGCCTATGTTGTGAAGTGCATAAAATAAACATCAACACCAAGGATGCCACAAAATGATAGATAACTTGAATTCTCCCTTGCAAAGGTCATAACTGAGAATTGTTTTTAGGAGGTGGCATGTTAATAATAGCATCATTTTTACTCATGTCCATCTCAATGCCTTTGTGGGATACTATAAATCCTAATAATTTTCCACTATCCACTTTAAGGAAACATTTTTTTGGATTTACTATCATGTTATACTTTCCCATCCTTTCAAAATATTTTATGAATGATGTTAATATAGTCTTGATGGGTTAAATATTCTATTGGAATATCATCAACATAATCTTCCAGAATCTTATGTATGTAATCGTAAAATATCAATTTCATAGTTCTTTGATATGTTGCACCTGTGTTCTTTAATCCAAAAGGCATAACCACCCAACAAAATTCTCCCCAAGTTATAGTAAATATTGTCTTATATTGATCTTGAGGATTGATAAAGATTTGATTATATCCAGAAAAACCATCCATGACTGACAACAAAGCATGCCACATAGTCGAATCTAGTATCATGTCGATATTAGGAAGGGGAAAGTCATCTTTTAAAGATGCTTTATTAAGGTCACAAAAATTTGCACACATCCTAATATGATTACCAGGTTTTGCAACTACGATAATGTTTGAGATCCATGGAGAATAGTCAATAGGATGAATAAATCTAGCTTCAAGGAATTTTTCAATCTCAACCTTAACCAATAAAGTTATCTTAGGATTCATCTTCCATATATTCTATCTTACTAGTTGAGCATCTTGTTTAAGGACTATATGTTATGTGTCACTATCTTAGCATCAATACCAAACATGTTCGAATAAGTCCAAGCAAAGAGTTCATGAAACTTGTGTAATAATGTTGCATAATCTTCTTGTTCATCCTCATCAAGGCACTTTCCTATTTGAATCACTCTTTCTTCATTAGATGTGTCCATCAATATATTGATTATGTCTCCTATATGGAGTGAATTTTGTCTGGAAACTTCAAAGATATGTTCTTCCTCATCTTTTTCAACATTACTTATTTCCTTTTCTTCATTCGCTTGTTTAGTACTAATCATAGCACAAGTCACTCCTTGTTTTTCAGGGGGAGTTGGCGACTTATCATAAACTCTTAAAATTTCTTCCAAGGATTCATCATCTTCAAAGTATTCTTATGATTCATCACATGTTGTATCAATCAATTTTGGATTCTTTTAAAGTGAGATTTATCTTAGAAAAAGTGCACATGATAGTATTGATGCTGAGTGAAGGTCTTTTTTTTTCTTTTTCTTTTATCTAAGAAGGACAATATCCAAGACCATTTTTATTTTCCTATGTGTTACTCTCTATAGGAACACAAATGCTTTTTTATTTCATGCCACATCTTTTTCCACTATAACCAAGTTGTTTCAATAGCTCATAACCTCTTCCATAAAGCCTTTCCATCTCTTTCAGATTTGATGGTTTTTCATAATCAACTTCATCAAATTTTGTTGTATAACTTATGTATTCTTGTGAAGTGGATGAAGTAGATGCTTGTGAAGGGTATTTCGAATTTTGTGTTGATAATAATGTTGATTCTTTTCCCTTTTCAGTCTTTTTTTTTGTGATCTTGTACTCTCCCATAAATTTAGGTGTAAAATCCAAAGAACCCCAATCATCATCAAAGAGACTTGTGATTTCATCAGTGTTCTTTTCTTTGTTTTCTTGTTCTTGCGTAATTTTGACTTTTGAAGTTGGTACCAATGTTTTCAAAGGATTTTCTTTATCTTTCTCAATATGTAAACAAATTTTGTGTTTAGGATCAGCTTTGAATATGTACACTTGGTTGTTATACGATGAAGAGTTGAAGGAACTTCTTTCATCTAATGAATCCATGGTCTACCTAAAATAAGATTGTATGAGAGATCTTGAGGAATAGCATGGATAGGAGTATGCAATGTAACTTTTCCAACTAAAATAGGTAATGTGATCATACCAAGTGGTTGTTTTCCTACATTATCAAACCCATGAATGTACAAAGAATCATGTTCAATCTTAGTCTTATAAATTCCAGTATTATCCAAGAGGCTTACACTACACATATTAAGGGTTGATCCATTGTAAACAAGGGTTATCTTTATCCCAATTTTATTAATTCAAGATATTATCATGAAATCTTCATTTTGTTTTTACACTTCCAAGGAAGGTAACTCACTTTGATGAATATAATGTCTATATTAATTGAATTCATTCCTTGAATAAAGGTTGCTACATCATTTTCATTTGTACTAGGAGGAACCACAACTTGTTGCAAAGCTATTTGAAGCATACTATGGTAATTAGGAGAGGCTTGAATAAGGTCCCATAATGATATCATAACAAGAGTATTCTTAATTTGTTCAACAAGATCACACTCATTTTGACTATGCAAAGGAAAATGAGAAGCACTAGGCAAGACATGTTGAGGTAATGGTAATGAAATAGGAGTAGTTTGTTATTACCTATTGTTTCTTGTATTATATATGTGAGCAACGACATTGTAACTCGATTGTCGTGAAACATTGTTATTATTGAGTTTCCTGATAAATTTCATTACATCTCCTAGTTTTAATTGTTTCTTTATAGTTGGTTCTAAGATAAGAATGAGTCTGTTTTGAACTTGAGGTTGATGTGAGGGTGTGTAAAGATTATATTGACGTCTAATAATATTAATGTCTCTTTGTTTTGGTTTAATATGACAAGCCTTAGTTGATGAACCTTGTGAGATGAAATCCTCAAGGGCTTCATCTAACATGTCAAATTCATCACTACTAAAGGCCTTGAGGGATATCTTAACTCAAAAAAAGAGATATGACATGGTCAAATAGATATGCTTTCTCCAAGGGTTACATCAATTTTGTACTTTTTTTGTTTGTTTTTTTGATGTTTTTTATAGCTTCTATGGTAGCACAAAACGTATGAATAGTGAAGTTGATGGAGTAACAAGCCACTGTAATTCTCAATGGAGTTGTATGAAAATTCTCAAGAGAATGTAGAATATTGCTAAAGAGATCAAGAATTTCTAAGAAGATGGATTGAATGAACAAGATAGGCATATAAATACCAAAATGGGAGGGAAATAAGTCATTTTTGGGTCGGATGGTTGCATAGAGGCATTTAAATTCATCCCTAGTGACAAGTGTAATGTCCCTACAGACTCTAGAGGTGGGAATTTGTCATGGATGGCAGCACACCACATAGACGTTCGTGTGTTGCACTCATGTCCTTGACAAAAAATCCCCCACCAACACACAAAACATGCGCCAAGTGGATGGAAGGTAAGTGGTGATGTGGAATTTCACCTTTGGGTTTGATCTTCTAAGGTGAGGGTACGCAAAAGGGGAATTTACATAGGGGTTAAAATTTTCTCCTATACATTTTTCCCCATGTTTAGCAAGCATGAGTATCAATGAGTGTTCGATAAAGTAGATCAAAGAGTTAAAAATGTATATTTGAACCGTCAAGGAAGCAAACTGCGATCTAACGAGCTCGAAAGCGTAGGGTGGGAAAATGACTCCACAGGTACTCTCTCTTGAGGAGGTTTGAACAAAAGGAATTCATAGCTCCATGGAACTATGAAGTTGCACAAATTATGCCAAAGGCCTGCAAACAAACAATAGAAAAATCTTGTAGAATGGAAGCGCTTCATAGGCCCTCAGACCTAGAAAAAGGGAATTCCCCAAAGTACTCTCTCATGAAGGAAGCCCAATGTAAGAGGAATCCATAGAGTCGGAATGGAAAGCGGCTTCACAGGCACACATATAAAGCAACATGTTAATCCATAGATACATGTCAGAAAAAAAAAAAAGCCATGTAGGCAAACAAGAAGACAGTCACATAGATGTCAAAAAAATTGAAAATATTTCAAAGGGATCCCTCAAGAACCCTTCAAAATAAGAGGGGTCGACTCAAGGGACACACTATTTGAAATTTCAAAAGATTTTTTGCAAATCAATTCAATCATCAAGGAATCCTTTCAAAAGATGTTCACTTCATGAAGGAATTTGAAAGAAATAAAATGCCTCCTCACAAGGGGAAGGTTAAGGATTTTCCCATTGGAAAAGTTGCTCCCTCCTTGGAGGAAAGTTCTTCAAGTTCTTTATGTGGGAACCCATGATGAAGGAAACACATTCCGCTAGGGATCCAAGTTGAGAATTCAATTTTTGAAAAAGTTGGTAGAATTTTTTGAGAAAAGATTCATTGGCTACAAATGCATTTTCTGAAAATCAAAGTCAATATGATAGCCCCCCTTAGGATGGTGGGTGTTGAACGCTAGGGAACATCGCATCTTAAGGAGAGAAAAGAAAGAATGAAAAAGTGATGTTGTGGCATGTGGGACATAGGGAGATTTCACCATGGTAATGTTGTAATATACATGAGGGACAACACATGAGCACCACAACATCACAACTCAAGAAAAGAAATAAAGATAACAAAATTGTAAAAATAAAAAATGGCATCACAAAAAAAGGACACAGGGGCGATCTGATATTTCAGGGTGAAAGTTGCTCATAAATATATATAAGTATAATAATAGTATATTTAGTGAAATTTCATCAACTCCCTACTATATCAGTCCATGTGAAGAATGCATGAGAAGACAAAGTAAAAATTAAAAATTGGGTCAGCATGGAAGGGAAGCCTAAATACCCCCAACACTCTACATCTTCCCCAATTTTCTGAAAATACATATAAAAAAGGAAGAATGTTGCCACAAATAGAGGGAGTTTTACAACACATAATAACTCTTGTATCCAAGCACCTACAAGGGTGACAAGGGTCATCTAGGAACACATAATGCAAGAAAAAGGGAATCACAACAAACACACACCTAATCTATAGGTAAAGAAAAGGTTCCCCCCTAACACTCATCAACCAAGGGATTGTCCACATCCCAATATAGATCATTATACAAGGAATGTAGACGAGACTTCAATGGTGTGATGTTAAGGGGGGGCCCTTAAACCACCTCCCTCGGAACAAGATCCAAGGAAGGAGACTCTTCGGGGTATCCTCCATTGATTTCCTATGGATAAAAGGTTAGTGACATCAAAAAAAATTCTTACAAGGCTGGGACCTCATCCAAAGAGTTAAACATGCACTTCATAGGAGTGCCATGTTTTACCTCAATGGATGAAGGAGGCAGCGCTTGAGATTCACTGTTAGGCTCACCAAGTGACTCGGGAATAGTGACGAACTGAGGGGAATCTTGAACTTACTCTGTCACTAGGACAACACATGCTAGCATAGTACCACCCTTTGAAGAAGGTGGAATCCTCTTATGTGCCCCACTAATATAAGGGCCAAACTCCACCTTCTACTTTATCAAAGGATTTCAACTTACCATGGATGATGCAAGAGGCACGAAGGACAAAAAAACCACGGTGGACACCACCTAAGTGTTTTCCATGTCCACGGGCTTCCCAAATAGTGTGATGTTCGAAAGGGACATTAGGAGAGGTGTCTTAAATGAAGGAGTAATAAGAACCTACACCTTTTTAGGGTCAGGGGTGTTTACGCTTGCACCAGGAGCCAAAAGTAGAACTAAAATTGATTGAACCAAAAGGAGAGGGGATGAGAGAGGAGGACATAGTAGGAGGCCATAAAATAGGGGTAGTTGATTCCACTTCCTTCCTCTGCAAAGTGTCTTTCTCAGCTGTTAGAGCCTTTTTCCAATGCTTGCACTCACACACAAGGAAATTTATGTGACTCCAAGAGCCAAAGGCCAGGATCTGAGATGGAACAAAAGGCTCTCACTCAGCCATAGGAGTGTCTATCATGACCATACTTGATGGAGGAAGATACTCTTGGATGGGAGAAGGAGGGAAGGACTAAGAAGAGGTTGGATCAATAGCAGGGGGGCTCAACTCTAGCACCTTGGTGGTGGGCCTCTTTCCATTCATTGTCTTAGGAGTAGGAGGAGTAGGAGGTTGTGGAGGCTAAGAAATGGAGGATTCCCCATGGGGATCCTTCCTTCTACCATATTGAATGGTCCTAGACACTGTGGGTAGAATGGGAAGTTTGAATGTCGGATTCTTGGGATTTCACCAAGTGGTCACCATAGATTCTCTTCCAATCACTTGGGAGTGGAATCTAATGATGTCACAATATGGTGAGAGGAAGTTTCAATTAGGACAACAAAAGAGGAGGAAGAGGAGCCTCGAGAGTGCTTCTCTTCTTCCCTTCTACACACCATGGTGTCATCACTATTAGCTTTCAAACAAGCCCTATACAAGACCGTGTAAGGTGACGTATGGTATCTCACTTTAGGTTTGAATCGCCCTTTCTTATTATTTTCATAGGTCTAGTATAATAGGTTCATCCTAGGTGGAAGCGGACCAACGGGTGCAGGCCAAAAGTGGTCTAAATAATAGCTGCCATGCATGACAAGAGGTTTATAACCGGTATCATGGATTACGTTCACTAAATCCTCATGGATAAATTTTAGAAATTTATGCACAATTGAGGGAACTACATTCTAGGTGACCAACCATGAGATACCCAGTTTCACTTTGAAGAGTTCATATCTCGGGATTATATCAAAAATAAATTTTACTAGCTTTGGTCCAACAAGGACTGACAAGGTGATGCTACCATGGGGAGGTAAAAAAATTATGTTCTATGTAGGAATGGTGCTTTCAGATGCATAATACCCATCTTCATGCAGGAAATTGATCAACATAATCTCCTTAGTAATCACGTTCACCCAACATGTTAGGTCAACAAGAACACTTGTCATAGTGTTTCTCTTGATTTGCGTGGAGATGCAAAGAGGAGATGGCTCTCTATTATAACCCATCGGTAGGTCCTACGAGGTGAAAGTTACACTAGGAGAACTACTCACAGGCTACATGGATGAGATGGGTAGGTGCAAAAAGAAAGCCATCAAATAAGCTAAGCTAGGCTTTCACAGAGCCCCTAAATGTATTGTAGTTAGATAGTGACCCAAATAAGGTTTCATTTCACGACACTTATGAAACCTTCCAACAACACTCCTAGGGGTCATAGGTTGGGTTTCAATGCAAAATGACTCATAACACTCTCACCTACAATGCTCCTAGGATACGAGGAAACAACCCTTAAGCACCACTAAACAAAACCAAAATGGTTCACATTAAGTTCACCAAAAATGTGAGAGAGGTGGACCAACCACACTAAGGCTCCAAATCATGAAGATCCAAGAGTGGAGGGCTGCCCTAACTTACCTCAAGCTAAAAATTGTTTAGGAAAATAATCAAGAATGAAGATCACTCTCAATTGATTCTATCACTCTATAGATTTGAGAGTGTAAATGGGGCTAGACGAGCCGAATTTTGTTCAGACTACACCTTAGAAAACTCTCTATTCAAGGACAACAATGTGGTTCTAGGATGAAAATGCAGTGCATTGGCATCTCTCTCACACATTGGAATCCGTATGACCAAAACAAATGAAATGTAGTGTGAAACAGAAAACGACCTACTAATTGCCTAGCTAACACATTTTAATGAAATAAATAGAATTATGAAGTATGAGAGGTAACTACATAAGAGATAAAGTAAGTAGATAAAGACAAGGGTGACAAATATCTACTCATTGAAGCTCTAGTTCTCTAGCAAGCACCATCCACACGTTCACCTACACATAAGCAAGAGGGGGAAAATGTTGATTTGTATAGGGGTTTTCCTCATTCAAACCCTCAATCTCGTGTTTCCACCACCATAGACAACTAGAAAATCCATGAAGTAGAAAGTATGATAAAGGAAATGAAAAGGAAAGTACTAAACAATACAAAAGATGGTATTCTACTCTATCAAACCAAAAAAGGAAAATGAAGTGTTACCACCTCCACCTAAAGGATCTCAAGGCCAACGAAGGGAGAATCTAAGAAAATGAGCTTGGGAAAGTTGAAATGGTTTTGGTAGTAACCAAGGGAGGTCTCACAAGACTCCAAACTTGCAGCTTCTATGGTAGCCAAATACATATGAGTAATGAATTTGATGGAGTAACAAGCCACTGCAATTCTCAATGGAATTTTATGAAAATACTCAAGAGAATGTGATAGATTGCTAAAGAGATTAAGAATTTCTAAGAAGATGGATTGAATGAGCAAGATAGGCATTTCAAGACCAAAATGGGAGGGAAAGAAGACGTTTTTGGGTCGATTTGTCACAGAGAGGCATTACAATTCATCCTGAATGAGGAGTGTAATTTCCTTGTAGACTTTATAGGTGAGAATCTATCTGGGATGATAGTGTGTCGTGTAGAAGTTTGTACATAATGCTCACATCCCTGACAAAAATTACCCCACCGACACACAAAACATGTGCCAAGTGGATGGAAGGCAAGTGGGTGATGTGGAATTTTTCCTTCAGGTATAATTTTTAAAGGTGAGGGTATGTAAAAGAGGAATTTACACAAGGGGTGAAAATTCACCCCTATACAAGACCATGTTGGATGTAATCAAATGTGTCTTGGTACCATGGGTAATTAGGACCAACAACAACACATACTAGCTCAGATTTGAGGATGTCAAATGTGGGTATAAGTAATTTCTCCACTAGGAATTCATACGTTGGAATGTTCTGTGGGGTGCCAATAAGTGAGCCTATTGTTGCCATGGAATCGATAGCTCTGTTGTTTATCCAAGGAATTTTCTCAAAAGTTATTATGAAAAAATATTCCTTTAATCTATCTACCATCCTTTTATTCGGTATCATCTTGTTGTATTTTTTTTGGTATTCATCATTCACTTACTTGATCACTAGTTAAGAGTCTTTGGAGACCTATAATTTCTTTATCCTCCATTCAATAGCCATCTTGAGCCCCATTATTAGAGCTTCATACTTTGAGATATTGTTTGTGTAGGGGAAAGCTATTTTGTATGCCTTGGGTATACTATCTACCTATGTTGTGAGAAATAGAATACCTACTCCAGAGCCATGTTGAGTGTGGGATCCATAGAAATACAAGGTACAATGGCCTATTGGCTCTATTAGCAATATACTCTCATCTAGGAAGTCTGCTGTGAGGGTCTTATAGTCCTCCATTGGTGCATTGGCTAGTTATTTTTCTATTATTTTTCCCTTGATGGCTCTTCTATCTACACACTCATAATCAATACCCATCTAGCAATCCTGCCTATTAAGGCCACTTTTTCTAGTAGATACTTTAGCGAGTCTACTTTGGAAATGAACTTTAATTTTCTATTTAAGATATAGTGTCTCAGCTTCTATGTCGCAAATATGATTGAGAGACATTCTCATTTTATAGGTGACTATTTCAACTCATAACCCTTCAAAATTTGGCTAATGTAGTAGACTACTCATTCTTTGCTATTATCATCATGTGTTAGGAGAGCTCCTGACGTTGCTTGTGTTGTAGACACATAGAGTATCATTTCTTTGTCTAAGTAGGGAACACCAAGACCAGAGGAGTACGTAAATATTCTTTGACTTGTTGGAATGCTTGGTCACATCTCCCATGAAATTTGAAATTGATGTATTTATGGAGGAGATGGGTGAACAGGTGACATTTGTCTGCCAGTTGTGTGATGAATGTTACTTTGAACACTCACTTTTTTGGGTTAATTCTTTAGTTATATTGTTCAAGCCTATCAAACACATTTACCATATTGGTCAAGTGATCTTCCCGTTTGACGGAATTTGCTAGAATATCATCCACATTGTCCTCCATGATTGTGTGTAGCATGTTATGTAAGATTGTTGTCATTTCTCTTTGATAGGTTGCTCCTATGTTCTTCAGACCAAATGGAATTACATTCTAGTAGAAGGTTCCCCAAGCGCAAGTGAATGTTAGTTTATGCTAATCATTAGTGGATATTTTTATCTAGTTATACCCAGAGAATCCATCCATTAATGGTAGCATCTCATGTCTTGTTGTTAGATCTACTATCATGTCAATACTTGGAAGCAAAAATTCATCCTTTGGGCAGGCCTTGTTAAGGTCTAAAAAATCCATGTAGATCCTTATGCTCCCAATGGGCTTTGACACTGGTAATAGCTTTTAAATCCATTCTAAATAATCGATAGGTCTGATGAAACCCACATCTAGTAACTTATTTAGTTCTACCTTTACAAACAATGCTATTTGAGGATGCATTTTCCTTAGTTTTTGCTTGATAGATTTTTCTCTAGGGACTACAGCCAAATGATGTACAACTAATGTTGGGTCTAGTCCAGGAATATCTTCATAGGTCCATGCAATGTTTATATTTTTGTCTTTAATAAACATTATGAAGTTTTCTTTCTCTTCAAGATCAAGTGACACCATATGATATGTGATCTTTGGGTTATCTATTGTGCCAACATTAATTGATTTTGCTTCTTCTGTCCTCATTCAAGTATGGGGAGATTGAACCTTCCATCCTCAGGTGCCTCTAGGAAGTTTTCACCTTCAAATTCATCCTTTATTTTCATCCTTTTAGGATCCAATAGAGCCACATTGTGGTTTTCTCTAGGGGATCTCATTTTTTTCAATTTTGCGACTAGAAGATAAAATCCCCCCACCAAAGTATGCATCTTGTTCAAGTTCCATGATGAACCCTACTTTGTGATCTCCTACTGGTATGTTAGTTTGAAGTCCCATGAACTATGTGATTGCATCATATTTTTGGAATTGATCAAGAATAGGTGGATGTTGTTGTTGGTTTCAATCTATCAATTGAGGGTAGTAGAGGGGTAGGCTTTCATCATTATCTCTAAAGATTATAAAGCTTGTTGAGATAGTTAATATAGATTTGGAATCATTCTCCCATTGGGTGTCTAGGTCGTCATAACTTGAAATAGGGGAGTCATATCCTATGATAAAGGAAGGAGAATCCCAATCATACTCGTTAGAGTCTATTCCAAAAATTTAATAGTCATTGGGAATGATTTTTAAATGATGGATAGGGAACCTATATAGGATTGAATTTTCACCCTTAATGAAAATTTCCCTTTTACCCTTCTCCACTTTAGAAAACCAAATTCAGAGGCTTAATTCCACATAAGCCTGGTGTTCACATCACACTCAGTGCATGTTTTGAGCATTGACAGAGGAATAACTATCAGAGATTACTGTGCGATGTGAAGACATTCGTGTGACACGCAGATGTCTACACGACATACTTATGTCCTTGATAGATTCTCACATCTGGAGCCTATAGAGGCATTACATTTCTCATTGGGATTCAACTTGTAACGCCCTCTTCGGGCAACTAACCTGGATATGGCCATTTTCTTCCTCTTCCCTTCAAATTCACTATTCATTCCTTCATTTGGGGGGTCTCCTCTTCCTTCACATCTCTTCACCTTCTCGAGACTCCTTGATTCCTTCCATAATCTCTTCACAAACTCCAAGCATATTCTTCACTATCTCTTCACTCTCAAGAAACACTTTACACTTCACAACATCAACATCAACACTCCATCACTTCAGTAGAGCAAGTGTGGAATGAAACACCACTTTAGTAGAGGCTTGAGTTCATCTCATTTTATCCCCCACTAGCCTTGAGCACTTTGGGAAGAGATGGTAATATTTCACTCCTCTCCTCTATTATCTGGGTGAGTAGCATAACATTGTTTTGTAGTGCTTTAGTGTTCTTTACTTCATTTCCTACTTTTATCTCTATCTATCTTGGTTGTCCGTGGAGGTGGGAACACCAAAATGGGGGTTTGACTGAGGAAAACCCCTATATAGCCCCAACACTTTCTCTCTCTCTTGTGTGTAGGTATTGAAGACATTCACATTGTCGTAAGCATTCCCTTTCCCTTCTTCTCCTTATCTTTATCACTTCTATTTCAGTCTATTTCAGCTTTATCACTTTCTAGAAGTTCTCAGTAATCAGATTGCTAGTAATCACTTACCTATTTTTTGAGATAAAATTTCTTTCTAGTATGTATAAGATTCTAGTGTGCCTTTGGGATGCCAACGCATCACATTGTCATCCATGTTCTGCATTGAGGTCCTTCGACCGAGAGCTTGTCGGTTTATCCAGAGAATCTCTATGACTTGCTCTTTCTGATTCTAGAACTGTCGTCATTTTCCTTTGGTGTAGTTTAGGGAAGTTTTCCATGTGAGGCTCTCTAAATGAAGAGAACTCATGAGTAGTGAATCCCCCTTCTCTACATTTTGGTGAACCTGATGTGAAGAACGTCTTTTTTGAAAACAAGGAATTTATTTCCCTCTACTTGGAAGGGTCATAACTTTTGACTCAATGCTCGGAATTCAGAACCATTTGCATCATTGGAAAGATCTCCTAGAGAACTAGTTCAATCCCTAAAATACTAGTGCCTTTGACAATAAAATTTTAGGGATTGACGCAAGTTCGAACCTCAAATTCTACTTCGGAGACCTCCGAAAATGCAAATTACTAGAACGTAGAAAATACCGAAAAAATCATAATGAATTTAATATCTTCTTTTATTAGTTTTGCATCTAATTTTATTCAAAATTTTAATGATATTCCATTTCATTCATGTGATAGTGACTTGGCTTTTCCCATGTCACTTTGTATCTTTGATCCTTCTCATGAGAGTCTTCTTCTTTTGGAGGATATCTTGTTGCAAGAAGATGAAATCGTTGATACCTTTCTGAATGATACTCTACCTTCTATTCACTCCAATGCACTCTCTTCTAGAGATGATGCATTTGTGAATGAAAAATCTCCTACTCATTCCAATGCACTCTCTTCTAGGGATGTTGCATTTGTGAATGATGAATTTCTTATCTATTCTAATGCACTCTCCTCTAGAGATGATTCATTAGTTCATGATGAATCTCCTTCCACATCTGATCCTATTTGGATCGATATTGATAATATTTCTTCACATAGTTATTCTACTAGTCGTGATGAGTCTGTAAATGTAATTAATGTCTCTACTTCCCCTCAAAGGCCTAAGAGACTGGTCATTTATGTAACCCCAACTAGTCCTTCTTCTTAAAGGGTTTGTTCTATTGATGGTGTTCCATTTGATAGTGATTCCCTTGATCTTTCTATGAATTACTCTTATAGAGTGGTATCCCATACCTATGATACTAGAATGAATAAACAACTAAGCCTTCTTCAAGCACCCGAACCTATGACTAAAGCACCTAGTGATTGTGATCTTGTCGAGCAGCCTCAAGTTACTCCGGCTAAGATCTCATTGTGGGACTTGCTTCAGTCTGCTCTGGTTTACCAAGGTATGCTTCAAGAAGCCTTGCAAAAGATCGTCTTTCCTTATTCCATGAGGCCAGTAGATGTTGATGCATTGATAGCTTATATTTGTGCAGATTCATAGAATATTATGTTCTATCCATAGGAACTCCCACCTCTGGAAGTACAAAAGCAAGCAAATGCTTTAATGGTTATAGTTAACAATAATAAAATTGGTATTAGAAATACTCTCATTGATGTCGATTTGGCACTCAATGTCTATAGTATTGGTCTATTGCCTAAGATTAATATTGATCTGTCTTCTATTAATGCTTCTTTTGTTGACATTCATGGGTTCGATAATGTTAAGAGATAATCTCTAGGCACAATAGTATTACCTTCGTAGCTTAGACCTATTACTACACTCACTTGTCTAAATGTTATGTTAGAGAAGTTACCTTATAAGCTCCTTCTTGGTAGACCATGGATTCATGCTATAGGTGTAGTCCCATCTACCTTGCATAAATCAATTAAGTTCATTTACAATAATTGAGTAGTCACAATTAAGGCTAACCCTGATGCTAAGCACTTATGTGAGATGGTAGCCACCAGTCAAGCTTTAGTTCTACCAACTCTTATCCCTTCAGTATCTTCCAATGCATCGATGTTTACTCCAGTAGTACCTACTACAAAGGATACTCTCGAGATAGATGTCCCCAAAGAAGATCCTTCTGAAGCAAGAAATACTAAGTCTATTCCTTCTACCTCTTCTAAAAGGAATGCATGTATTGGTGATGATTGGGGTCCTTCAGACTTTATAGATTCCTTCATTCTAGAATATAAAGTCCACCCAATCCACTTAGACCCTTCGATAACATCATTCACACCCGCTATCAAAGATGATTAGTCTTTTGCATCGCTGGATAATGTGAATGTGAATTGTAATGTTCTTAGTATTGATCCTCCTTATGAGGAAGACGATTACGCTTCTGCTGAGGAAAATTTTGACAGTCCTATGGAGAAGGATGATGATGATCTCATAGAAGAGTATGTTCTCCCTTGCTGGAATAATGATCTCTATGAGGACCCCCCTTCTTCTCATGATTTGAAAGCACGTTATGGCCCTAGCTTTAAGCTTGTCTCTAAGTATGGCTATGAGCATAAAGGTTGTGGGCATAATGAACAAGACATACAAGTCCCTATATAATTTTTTCCATAAGTGTAACTTGGGGATTGGTTGCTCGAACAAACTATCTGAGCAGAAACCACAGTTGAATGTTGGTGCAATATCCACTCAACCTCGTTCTCGCCAATTGGTCCATCCTCCTTTGTCTTTGATCTGTGTATCTTCTTCTTGTGAGAAGTCAAACATTTCTCCACAAGAGAAAGGGTTGATTCCCACTCCTCATCCTTTGTCTAAACAAGAGCATATTTTGTTGCGGCTTCTTAAAGCCCACTTAATTACTCTTCCTCCTCCTACATGCAAGAAATCTCATAAACATGGTAAGAGAAAACATTCTTTTTGTGCATACCATCGAGTGTCTAGACATTCCACTAGCGAAGGTAAGGCCTTGAAGGAAAAAATACAACTTCATGATTCAGGTGCTTGTTGATGCACCTGCCTCTTCTCCACATGACTAGCAATATTGAGGTTTATTGCTATCCTGCATGTTCTAAATATTTCGCATGGTTCTCCTCCCTTATGTGCTAGGGGTAGTGATAACTTGTCCTAAAGATGTGTGTCCTTCTTAAGGAATCCCTCTCGTCTCTCTGTCTTTCAAATGTAGGGTCCCTTGAGTGGACCCTCTTTCTTCTGAAGGGTTCTCGAGGGACGCCTTTGAAAGTTCTTATATCAAATGAATTATATGGCATCTAGCTTGGGGGCAACCTGACTAGACCGGTTTCTGGTGCAAGAGCACCTAGACCTTGACCTTGAAGATGATAGCAAAATGGACCTTGAAGGTTCATCAAGTGAATTTGAAGGCTTTTAAGTTATATGCAACGAGGAAGTTGCAAAATATAAAAAAAAATGAGTTGCAAGTGTCATGAGTTGTTCATTTTATGCCATGTTGGCAATGTGACCTTGGTGAATAGGAGGTTGTGTAGGTTTGGGATTATTGTTTTGATTTATGAATAAGTACTTGAAAGACCATTTCTTAATGTTATTTAGGCCTAGAAGGAGTCAAGGGTGTCAATATTTCAATAGTGCAAAACTGGTCACTAATGAATTTGTTAATTGTAAACACATTGTGATTTGTTCTCAACGGTCATTAGTGGTTCAAATTCCTATTAGGAAGTAGTTGATCGGTTGTAGGAGGCAGTTGGAAGTTGGAATGAATAAATACATCCATGTAATCCCTGAGAAAAGTTGTTGTTCAGTTCTAATAAAGAAAAAGCATTGTGGCAAACACTGATCACTATTTTCTTCCTTTGGTTTTCTGAATTTTGCTCCTTGACCTGGGCCCGTACAGATTCAAGATGCCTTGAGGCATTGAATGATTTCTTATTCATGTGTTTATCTTCTTTCATGTTTGTATTGGAGGCCTAAATCACTCGCTTGTGTGACTAGGATCAGCAAACTCATAAGTACCCTGTTTTCTGTGTTGGGGCTTTGAAGGCATCATTATGACTAATTAACCAATCCACCTACTATTCCAGACCTGTGACTCGGTGGATTGGTCTGTACTATGCTTAGTTGAGTATGTAAACACCTTGGGAGAGAGGGAATGAAGGAGCCTTGCCAGGGTGTGATGATCTTGTGCTGATCAGGGACAGTTTGGACAACAAAAATAGTCTCAGTGCAGGGGCCATATCTTCCTAACGCACCGTTGGATTTTGATGAGCTTCGGATATGTTTTGATAAACCTAATTACGCCACTCTTCACTGGAGGGATCGAGGAGTTTTGTTCGGATTCAAAAGTTATGTGTCTCTGTATGCGGGTCTGTCCAGAATGGCAGAATTGAAATCCATGTGTTAGAGATTGTTTAGTTATTTATTATTTTGTTGTTCAATGATAGTGATTGAGTATGTGTAGGCCTATGAAGGAAGTTGAAGTTTTTTGAGCACTTAAATGGTGTGAAGTGAATGCAACTAAATAGTGTAATATGCAGATGTGCAGAAAGACATTGAAGGATTTGTAAATGGAAGTGAATGGGTTGTCGGTGCCTCTACATCAGTTTCCTATCTTCACATCTATTTCGGGGGCAACTCAACTAGAATTACTTGACATCTTCATGTCTAGCTTGGGGGAATCTCGACTAGACCTACTCCACATCTTTGCATCTAGCTTGGGGGCAACCCAACTAGACCTACTTCACATCTTTACATCTAGCTTGGGGGCAACCTAACTAGACTTCTCTTTTAAAACAATGTGTCCCTTGAGTGGACTCTCTTTCTTTTGAAGGGTTCCCAAGGGATCCCTTTGAAATTTTTCCAACTTGATGACGGTTTGCGTGACTATCTACTTACTTGCTCTCTAGGACCAAGAACCTAAAGAGCTCTTTTACTTGGTGATATGGGTCTTCCTCCTCAAGCGAGGATTTCTTTTATCACTTTTACTCGGTGATACAAGTCTTCCTCCTCAGCCGGGGATTACCTTTATCACTTTTACTCAGTGATACGAGTCTTCATCATCGAGCGGGGATCACTTTTATCACTCTTGCATTCATTTCGATATTTCTCTTCTCAATTGTATATACCAGATCAAAGATCTACATCTTCTTCATCCTGAGTATATGCTTTTCCATTCTTTAGCTTCATAGTTCTACGGAGCTATGGAGTCCTTATTTTGTCCTGCACACTCGAGTTTGCGAGATCGCGGTCTGCTTCCTCGATGATTTAGGTATACATTTCTAACTCTACTACTTCTTTGATCTACTTTACCGAAGCACTCACTAGTGTTCATGCTCATTAAAGTGGGGGAAAAATGTATAGGAGCGAATTCTCACTCGTAATGAAAATTCCCCGTTTACCCTTCTCCACTTTAGAAAACCAAATTCAGAGGCTTAATTCCACAAAAGCCCATTGTTCACATCACACTTGGTGCCTGTTTTCAGCGTTGGTAGAGGAATAACTATCAGAGACGCCTGCACAGTGCAAAGACATCTACGCGGTGCACAGACGTCAACGCGGAGCGATTACATCCCTGATAGATTCCCGTGTCTGGAGCTTGCAGAAGCATTACATTTCCCATTGGGAGTCAACTTTTAATGCCCTCTTCATCCAACCAACCTGGATATGGCCATTTTCTTCCTCTTCCCTTAAAATTCACTATTCATTCCTTCATTTGGGGGGATCTCCTCTTCCTTCACATCTCTTCACCTTCTTGAGACTCTCTGAGTCCTTCCATAATCTCTTCACAAGCTCTAAGCAACTTTTTCACTATCTCTTCACTCCCAAGCAACACTTTACACTTCATAACAACAACATCAACACTCCATCACTTCAGTAGTGCAAGTGTGGAATAAACACCACTTTAGAAGAGGCTTGAGTTCCTCTCATTTTCCCCCCACTAGCCTTGAGTGCTTTGGGTGGAGGTGGTAAGCTTTCACTCCTCTCCTCTATTATTTGGTTGAGTAGTCTAACACTATTTTGTAGTGCTCTAGTGCTCTTTACTTCATTTCCAAATTTTCTCTCTATCTATCTTGGTTGTCCATGGAGGTGGGAACATCAAAATAGGGGTTTGACTAAGGAAAACCCCTATACAGCCCCAACACTTTCTCTCTCTCTCTTGTGTGCAAGTATTGAATATATTCACAAGCTGGAGGCTTCATCATTCACACAGTCGTAAGCATCACCTTTCCCTTCTCCTTATCTTTATCACTTTTATTTCAGTCTATTCTAGCTTTATCACATTCTATTACTTTATCACTTTCTAGAAGTTGTCAATAATCAGATTGCTAGTAGTGACTTAGCTATTTTCTAGGATAAAATTGCTTTTTGGTCCGTATGAGATGCCAGCGCGTTGCACTGTCATTTGTGTTCTACGTTGATGTTCTTTGGTCAGGAGCTTGTCAGTTTGTCCAGAGAATCTCTATGACTTGCTCTTTCTGATTCTAGAACTCTCACCTCTGACCTTTGAGGTAGTTTAGGGTAGTTCACCCCGTGAGGCTCTCTTAGTGAAGAGAAATCATGAGTAGCGAATCCCCCTTCTCTATAGAACCTATCAATGGTTAAGTTTTCAAATAATTCTTTGATGGTTAAATCATTGTCCATAATATGGTAGATATCCAAACCTTTAATGCTGGTAGAATTCACTCATTTCTTAAAAGAGTTTTTTCTAGTATTTGAAGCAACCACGTCTTTTGAATTATAGCCTAGTCCCATGTTTTTTTAATTTTTCCACTATGATAGGCCCCCATTAGTCTTTTTTGTGTAGACCAAGACCACCTGTTTTGGTATATCCCATTTGTTTGGCTAACTGGTAGCCTTTACTATTAGGATTTGTTAGAAGGGGTTGTGACTGTTCTAGTGCCTTTTGGTCCTCTTTGTATATCCTAGATGACAAATCTTCTTTGAATACCTCTTTGTCCTTCATGTATCCTCATTTGGTGAAAATGGTGGGTTTAGCTACCATTTTCATTGCTTGGGCATATTTTATCTCCTTCAGGCCTCCATAAATCTTGGCCGTTGGTGGGAGAATACCAATACAAATTTTTTTGTTAAAGTGATAATTCCCATTACCCCTGTCAAGTATTTGAACCTTGGTTTCAATATTTGGTTGGTAACTTGATGTTGTCTTATTTGAGATTGATGGTAGTGCGAAAGGTCAATATATGAGAATTAATGAAAAGCTATGTCATTGATGGGTATACATTAGATCTTGTTATACTTCTCCTCCAATTTTGCATAAAAGTGGAAGGGTTATGGATTAGCATACAATGTTACCTCTAATCCTTCATGGGGAAATTTAAACACTGATGAAAGATGGAAGGAATTGCTTGTAATGCATGAATCCAAGGGCATCCCAAGAGTAGGTTATAAGGTAACTCAAGGTCAAGTACTTGACATGTGGGCTCCATGGTGGCTAGTTCTATCTATACTGGTATCCTGACTGCCCCTTTTGAATTCCTTTCTAGGTCATCATAGTCCCTTATAGTAATGTTCTTTACCTTCTCTATCACATCATCATAATACCCCAACTATTTCACGAATTTCAAGGCACAAATGTTTAAACATGAACCATTATCTATCAATACATGTTTGACCATGTTCTTATGGACACCAACTTCTATGTAGAGAGGTTGGTTGTGGAATAAATTCTGTGGAAGGTCTTTCTTAGAAAAGACTAAATGGTGATTGGCTGTAATTTTTCCAACCATGGCTTGGAATTGATTAGGATTGAGTTCGTTAGGGACTGATCTTCCAATTCTTTTTCCAGTATCTCCCTATATGTGGTGATAGTTTTAGCAGTTCTAAGATAGAGATCAAGGTGAGATTTTTCTTCAGCGGCTCCATAATATTGTACTCATTGGATGGCTTAGCCATGGATTTAGGTGGTACTCCTTGTATTGTAACTCTCCCTCTATGGGTAGTTACATTACAATCCTTATCTGAGCCACCCCGTATAGTCACTACATCTACCCTAGTGTCATTTGCTTGAGATAGGGTACCTAGAACTATGTCACCATTAATGTTGTTAGAATTGTGATAGTCTTGGTCCTTTCCTTTGTCATTCCTTTTAGCATGTTTTGGAACTGGATTCATGTATATCTGGAGGTCTTAGTTCTTAGGATGATGTTCAACATCTACTTCTCCTTTGTCTATTAAGTCTTGTATGATGTGTTTGAGAATCATGCAGTTGTTTGTAGTATGTCCTTTTACTTTATGGAACTCACATAAATCTTTCTCGATGTACCATGGTATTTTGAAGCTAGGCTCCTCATAGTTTGGGAAATCATTGACCTTGTTGATATTTTTTTGCACTAGTTTATGCATTACCATCTCAATTGATTCTCCTAATGTAGTGATCTTCCTTCTTGGTATATCATATTACTGGCTATTTTGTGTAATATTTGGAACATAGCTTGTTTGTGCCACTTGTAGTTGAGTTTGAGGTGTGCTTTATGCATTCCATAGTGCTCTAGCATCAACCACTCCATCGTTTCTAACATTCTTTTTCTTGGCCCAAATCTTAGGTTTATCATTTGAACTAGAGGGACTATCTTTCAATTTGTTTAGTTTAAGGACTCCCCTTGCTATGAGGGCCCTCTCAATATGTAACCCATTTTCAATAGTTTCTTCAAAGTTTGTAGGAAATAACAAAGTGTGTTGGTAGTTGATCTCAGGTAGGATATTTGAGATGAATATATCTACTAATTTCTTGTCAGGAATGGGCCATTTGAATCAACTAGCTTTGTGCCTCCATCTTTACAGGTATGAGTTAAAGGACTCTCCTTGATTTTGTTTAGTTTTGGGTTTATTTGTCATGGTGAAGTCTTGATATATATTGAATGAGAAGTGGCTTATGAATTTTCTAGATAGTTTTTCAAAAGTTTTAATTCCTAGTGACACATGGGAAAACCAATCCATAGCATGACCTATAAGACTATGTGGAAAGAGCCTCATGAGGTAAGAGTCATTTTTTTGTACTTCCATACATGATACTAAAAGATCTTGTACATGATCTACTGAATATCCTATTCCTTTTTACTTATCAAACTTGGGTATTTCAAAGTTTTTTGGAAATGGTAACATAGTGATGGGACAATCAAATGAGTATAGGCATATTTCCTGAAGGGTGTAGTTCTTTTTTTTTTTCCCTACCTTCATGTCAAATATTCTCTGATCCAATGCCTCTAGTTGTAGTTCCATCTCAGTTTTTGATACATTTGTTTGCAATTCTTGTGTGTAATAGCCATGTTGTCCTCAACATTTTTTGGTCATAAGCTAGATAGAATAGGGGAATTGAACCTTGGTATCCATTTTGAACCCAGAGTGGGTTAGGTCCTTGTGGAGTGTAAGGAGATTTAGCTCCTCTTTTAACATAAGGAGGGTTATCTCCTTGTAAAGTGTAAGGAGGTGTAGCTCCTTTTTTCTAGGATGAACTATATTAAATGTTTCCATGTTAATGTGTTAACGGACACCTTGTTTGTAGGAAAAATTGGAAAGGGTACCATGTGGCACACCTTGTTGTTGGGACAAAATATTTTGAAGGTTCCCTTGATGATGCATTAACACGACACCTTGTTGGTAGGACGCATTGGGAAGGGTACCATGTGGCACACCTTGTTGTTGGGACTGATGATAAGGAAGGGGACTCTATGGTCCACCTTGTTGATGGTACTGCTGATTGGGAAGGGGACTCTATGGTCCACCTTATTTATGGTATTGTTGATTAAAAAGGGGAACCTATGGTCAACCTTGTTGATGGTACTATTCATTGGGAAGGGAACCTTGTGGTCCACCTTGTTGATGGTACTATTGATTAGGAAGGGGGCTCTATTATCCACCTTGTTGATGGTACTATTGATGGTTATATTGATTGGGAAGGGGGCTCTATTATCCACCGTGTTGATGGTACTATTGATTAGGAAGGGGACCCAATGGTCCACCTTGTTGATGGTACTATTCATTGGGAAGGGAACCTTGTGGTCCACCTTGTTGATGGTAATGTTGATTGGGAAGGTGACCTTATGGTCCACCTTGTTGTTGGTACTGTTGATTAGGAAGGGGACCTTGTGGTCCACCTTGTTGATGATACTACAGATTGGGAAGGGGACCCTGTGGTCTACCTTGTTGATGGTACTACTGGTTGGGAAGGGGACCTTGTGGTCCACCTTATTAATGGTATTGTTGATTGGGAAGGGGACCTTGTGGTCCACCTTATTAATTGTACTGCTAATTGGGAAGGGGAACCTATGGTCCACCTTTTTGATGGTACTGTTGATTAGGAAGGGGACCCTGTGGTCCACCCTATTGATGGTATTGCTATGGAAATTTCCCTTGTGGATTAGATACATTTTGGGAAGGGTCAATAAATGACATTTTTTGATGCATGTATTGTCCTAGTGGAGTATTGTTACTTTACAATACGTATTATGATGGACCTCCTTGAAATTGTTTGGCCATTACCGCTTGTTTGATTTGAGTTGGTTTTTTGTACAACGGGTTTCCATTGGTTGGCCATTATTTTGTGAGAATACGGGTGGCACATTTAGAATTTTTATGAGTTCAAATATCTATCTCACAATTGAGTTATCCCCTAAGGGAATAATATTAGGATCTTTGATATTTTCCACATTAAAGTCTACTAGCAATTTAGCACCACTTTATGCTAACTTGAAGAAATAAGAATTTGGGTCCTTTTTCAAAAGTTTTCCAATCAGTTTGAGCACCTTGGGGTTGTTGGAATGTTGAAATATTTATTCGTCATTTATCTCCTCTTCACTATCCACTTCCTCTATAACCATATCTTTTGGGTTCTGGTTTGATTTCTCCATCACTTCTTATCATTTGTGGTTTAGCTCTTCCTCTCTAAATGTTCCTTTGTGCATGGGTCTCTTTTAAGGTGTTTCAGGGTTACCTAGCCTATAGCCCCATGGGTCACTCTCATTTTTTGTGGTGTTTGAAGATGGTACAGTAGTGTTTCCCTTTTTTTCTTCCATGTTCTTTCTATGGTGTGACCTAGTAGTTGTCATAAACAAGTGGCAAGATTTTGTGAACTTTTTGTGACTCCTAACCATGATGGTGTCTATTATAATGTGGGAGGTGAACATACAGGCCCAAACTGGATATACCAGTTTGGTTCACTCCTTCAAGAGTGAGTGCAATGATTTATTACCAAGGTTTCCTACTTGTGGTAAATCTTCAAGGCACATATGTTGATATACCTTAATCTATGGTCCCTTTTAAAAAGGTACAATATGGAATTTTTTAAAGGATTTTTCTCTTTCTGAAGATCATGAAGGATGGATATTTGTTGCCACATAGGAGGTGGTAACATGGGTCTTCTGACTGTGATATTTTATTTCTTTTCCTCTTTATCTAGGATGTTTCTTGTGTTTCTCCATTGGTTGGGTGTTTCTTTTGTCTCAAATGTAAATCTCTTCAAACTCTTGATTACATTTGTTTGTTCTCCTTCAATCGGCTTAAAGTTTGGTTGTATGATAGATGGTGTAAGGTTCGGTTGTTGAATTGGAGCAACTGGTCACAAAATTCTCATAAGGTGAAAGTGTTGATGTTTTGATATGGTTGTTTTGAATTTCAAGACCCTAAGGTTTGAGTGTTGTTTTGGGGTGACACTATTCTTGGAACTTAAAATATCAAAAGGCCTAAATCAATATTTCACTTCTTCTTCTAGAGGATATGTTGAGGAAAATCTTACTTGAACTAGTCATGAGATTCAAGTAACTGTTGATATCTTACAAGTGTGGGTGAGGAAATAATTCAAGTTTGTTTGTTTTTATTTCGATTTCCAAATGTAGGATGGAGTTTGAAGATGGATGAAGGACTATATGAAAAATTATTTTGTTTCAACAAGTAACTTATAACCAACTTCGGTTTGTTTCTTTGATTGTCAGCAAGATAGAGAAAAAGTGATGGGTTCTAAGAAAAAGTGACCAATGTGGTCAATTGCAAGCAAATTGTTGTCAAGGGTGTTGAATTTTGGAAAGCCAGTGTGCATAGAAATTTCAAGTGCGGCTTTTGTAGGTATTTTCAATTTTGGTGTTTCACACAGTCAAAAGTGACTTTTTTGGGAAAGTGGGGCTAGTTGTTTGGCAAGTGCGTTGTAAAAGATCTAGTAAGTGCAACCAATTTTGTAACAAGTGTGTTGGTTTTGTAACAAGTGTGCCAATTTGATCAAATGCAACAAAATTTCATCAACTTAGCAGCTATGGGACAAAGAGAAAAGGTCATCTTTTCTGGAAAGTGCGATGAATTTCTCATCAAATGCACTAGAAATAGTAGAAGACGTGGCCTCTGTGTAAATTTTCTTTTCGGTTTCAGTGTTTTTGGTAGAAGCTTGGATAGTTTGTAGATTTGGGGTGATTTTTTTTTATTTGATTCTTTAAGTGCCCTATTTTCGAGATACAAGTGATACCATTGAAAAATTATCGACTGGCATGAATCTTCTTATAACAAACACTCATTTTGGCTCTAAATGCCTATAAATTTTAAAGGTACATTTCTTTCCATCAAGTGAAAATTAAGATACCAATAGGCTATAGTTTTCTAATGTTAACTTCAGATTTGGTGTGACTTGAAATCTAAGCCTAAATGTTTGGAAACCTTTCAAAGATAGTTTTTTAGGATATCTTTTAGGGAGTGCAAACATGGGGCTCTTTTCAAAGTATTCACACTAACCTTAAAGTGTTTGATATTTTGATTAATATGTTGATGTTTTTTTGAGTTGTTTTGGAATCACACACTATGTTTGGAATAACTCACAAGCATTGACAATCCTAGCTCAAGTGGGTGCATATTTCGTGATAGACCTACCAACCATCCCCTAAGGTATGATTAATCCGTGAATATGGAATGGACAAATAAACTATATCAATGAAATGTGTTGTCTTGATACGCCAAGCAAAAGAGTCCCTTCCCTATTTGATTTATTGCCTCAACCAAAAATTGAACAGGGTAAGTAAATTCTTGGAATGGTGCTATTCCAATGCACTACTTTAAAATATGCTTCGGATTTGGACTTGGATGGCTACTATTTAACAAAGGTTCTTAATGAATGTTTTGGGAAATTGATGCCTATACATGCAAGGTTTTTGTAAATTAAGAGTCCTCCCAACCTTTATAGGTTTTTACGTATCACATAGATACTAGGGGAGACGCATTGGCATAGAACATCCATGGTAAGTAGATGATGAAATTTCCTCACACCCATAATAATTTATATAGTGGACCGAGATGAAGGTCTTGCTTGGGTCACCTATGAGTTCTCCAATGCAAGATGTGTCTCAATAGGCAGGACCTGTAAAGGTATGCTTTAAAATAAATGAAGTACAAAACTCAAGATTTTTTGTTGACCCAAGATCGCCAAAAGGTGAGAGGGGAGAAGAAAAACACCTAGCTTGCCAAACGCGAAATACACATAATACACTTTACTGCAGTTTCATTCTTTTTAAGTGCCTCATGTGGTGTTATCCCCAAAAAATGTGAATAAGATAGGAGTGGTTCTTTTTAAATCACCCAATAGAAGTTTTTTGGATATCAATCAATGAGATAGAAAAAGTGAAGACAAAAAAAAATTTGTTCATCTTAAGCCCAAAATTGAGTGTTTTCTAAACCTTGTCTTAGTGGTCAAGAAAGTAAATTGAGCGTTCGTCAACAAATTGAAATAATTTGGTCAACAAAAGAATCAAACATTCAAAGAAAAAATAATAAAAAACTTCAAAACATCCATTTAAGAGCACCAATTTGAGAGTGTTTTGTTTGTGGGGTTCATTTTAATCACCAAATGAAAATTCTCTAATTATGAAAGCTTGGAAATGATTCATTTTAGAGCACTTAAATTGAAATATGTTGTTTGTAGGGTTATTTTTAAGCACCAAATGAAAATTCTCTAATTTAAAAATATTGGAAATAATTCATTTTAAAGCACTTAAGTCAAAATGTGTTTTTTGTAGGGTTCTTTTTAAGCACCAAATGAGACCATTTTCTTACTATAGAAAGCTTTGAAAGATAAAAACTTCTTCAGTCGTTTGTCTTCTCTATAAAAAATGTGCTAGTTATTTTTTGGATAACCATCAATTATACTTAAGTAAACCTTGCAAAAATGACATTAGTTGGTAAACCCATAATAGTGGTGTACAATTTTTATGAGGAAGGAAATTTTAGAAAATTCTCATGCATTGAAAATTTCATGTTTTAAAGGGTTCGTTTGAACTAGGGGGTTCACACGAACCCAAAAGCGGGGTTCGGTCGAACCCCTAGTTCGAGCGAACCCCCTTTTGCATGGTGGGTTCGTTCGAACCATGTGATGCCATGTTCCCTTATGTGGAATTCAAAAAAAGGGGGGGTTTGAGCGAACCCCTTTCGAACGAACCCCCCTTTTTTGCCCTTCTCCCCCTCTTCCACCAAATTTTAGCAGAATTCTGCCCTTCGAAAGTCGAGTTGAGGATGAAAATGGAGACTTCTAAAATTATTTGGAAGATGGCTTTAGTCCTTTGAGCAGGAGCTATCAGAAAGATTAAATTTGTAATATATTTTTGTGTTTATTATACTTAAGTGTTATTTTAGTTTTTAATGAAACATAAGATTTTCACCTAGATCATGTGGAAAAATAGCAGATTATCAAAATAAATTTTTTAAAAATACATTGAGG